>CM050327.1:2775389-3014906 GCA_027475135.1 Bactrocera correcta | reverse complement strand
CATCGATTGGGGTATCGGTTCGTTTTCTCCTGGTGTTGTGAGTTCACTGCCATTCAGTAGGCTGGAGAAGTGTTCCCTCCATAATTTAAGTATGCTCTGGGCATCGGTAACTAGATCACCTTTGGGGGTTCTACAAGAGTATGCTGTGGTCTTGAAACCTTCTGTAAGCCGCCGCATCTTTTCGTAGATTTTTCGAGCATTACCCCTGTCGGCCAGCTTATCAAGCTCTTCGTACTCACGCATTTCGGCCTCTTCTTTTTTCTGTCTACAAATGCGTGTCGCTTCCCTCTTCAACTCTCGGTATCTATCCCATCCCGCACGTGTTGTGGTTGATCGTAACGTTACGAGGTAGGCAGCCTGTTTTCTCTCCGCTGCGACACGGCACTCCTCGTCGTACCAGCTGTTTCTTGCACTTTCCGAAAACCAATGGTTTCGTTGCAGCTGTACGTAAGGAGTTTGAAATGCCGTCCCACAGTTCCCTTATACCGAGTTGTTGACGAGTGCTCTTAGAGAGCAGGAGTGCAAGCCGAGTAGAAAATCGTTCTGCTGTCTGTTGTGATTGCAGCTTCTCGACGTCGAACCTTCCTTGTGTTTGTTGACGTGCGTTTTTTGCTGCACAGAGGCGAGTGCGAATTTTGGCTGCAACAATATGCTGGTCCGAGTCGATGTTAGGACATCGGAGCGCACGCACATCTGAAACACTGGAGACGTGTCTTCCATCTATCACAACATGATCGATCTGGTTGGTGGCTTTTCGATACGGAGACCGCAAGGTAGCTTGATGTATTTTCTTGTGCTGGAATCTAGTACCACGGATAACAATCTCGCTTTGATGCGGATTGTGGCTAGACGTTCATTCTCCGGAGTGAATGATAGTACTCGGCGACGGAGTCTCTCTCCCACCACGAATCCAACACCAAACTTGCGCTCCTCTATATGGCCAGTATGTAGTAAATGTCACAAGGACCTACTCGTCTCTGTCCCTGTCTCGTCCATCGCATTTCTTGGATGGCGGTGATGTCAGCCTTTATTTTTACTGGGCAGCGGCACCTTCGCAATTAGGGACCGGACATTCCAGGTGCATGCCCCCAATTCGTAGTCCTTATTTCGCTTGCCATGGTCGTCATCAAAAAGGGGGTCTCTCATCCGAGGCTGATTATTGGTTTTCATTGGGGGTGTTTTTTTACGTGGCGGGTCCCAAACCCAGCGCACAACCCTAAGTAGGGGATATTTCGCCTTCTCACTTTAGCTCGCCTTCAAACGGATGTTCTTAGGCTACCCAGAGGATGCTTGGTCAAAGACCGGAAGTCGTGAGCTGCTTGAGTCATATGTAAAAGAATCGTTTCTGACCACTCCCAAGTGAATGGTGATCAGAGAACTTTCCTCACTTGCGTGAACTTCTACACATGACTCCATTCTCCTGTTGGAATGTCTGCTGTATATATTATGTACAGAGTTGGGCCTAGCACGCTACCCTGAGGTACACCACTCGACCTTCTGGTATGAGGTCTGCTACTTTCACTGTAACTTTCCTGTTTCTTAAATATGATTCCAATGTTTTAAGGAATTCGTAAGGTAAAACGTTTTTAATTTTCCATAAAAGGCCTTCATGCCAGACCTTATCGAACGCCTGAGCTATATCTAAAAAATACTTGATCAGTTTTCTCTATGTTCGAATGCTTTCCTGATTTCTTTTATTATTTTATTTACTTGCTCAAAAGTGCCATGCGTAGCAACAGATTTGGTGCGTTGGTATTATATTATTTTCGTGTAGGAAAAGAGTCATCTTTGATAAAAACGCGTTTTCAAATATTTTAGAAATATTCATAAAGTTAAAGGGGAGCAACTTAACTGCCATTCACGTTTAGCTCGCCTTTTTCATTTGCACCCTTTTCTATTTCATTATTAGTTTTCTTTCTAGAACCAACTGTTTTATTGTTTCTTTTCCTGTATTTATTTTGCAATAAATATTGATGTGGCTGCTGATATATTTTCTATACTTCAACTAGATAGGTTTGTGGGATGTTATAGAAACTTTTGGCTCAAATATCATAGACTGTTTGTATAACTTTATTAGTACATTCAGCTGTACTAACTGTTCTCAGATGATAAGTCTGTATCAGCTGTCATAAGCGATTTATCTTTATTTTTGACCACAGCAAAAACTATTAATAGCGGGATTCTGTAACTAGTCTCTATTTGAGACACTTTGAGGTAAAGTCTCAATTTGATACTAGTTACTATTCACTAAACAGTCTCAAGTGTTAATCTCAAAATATTGCCTCAAATTTTAAAAATAACTCTTGTCTGCCATTTTAAATATACTGAATAGAGATCAGCATAGATCTTAATCGATTGTCGTTTTTTTATATTAGATATTTGTACAAAACTCGCGGCACTTACCTCGCAATGTAGAGTTAAGATGCACAAACGAAAAACGCTGAAAAAGTACGAAGGAACGCAAGGTGACTGTCTGAGTTCGCGGTCGAAATCAAAAAGAGGCTGGTGCCTTGTCTGTCGGTCCCTTTTGTTTCTTTTTGTGCGGTGTCCTCATGTGTGTTAAATTCGTGATGTTGATATTGTGTGCGTGTGATGTGAAATGTGATGATGATGTGGTGTGAAATGAAGATGTGGTGTAGAATGATGATGTGGTGAATGTAATGTGTGTGGTGTAGAAGTGTAATGTTGTGAGGGGGGGCTGAGACTCATTTAGCCATCCCGGCCCCCCTAGGCAACTGATTAGCCTAGGAGTCGCTGCAGCTGTTGCAGCGTTGCCACGACGCTGCTAAGGCCCGTGGATCGCCGTGGTTGGGGTCGAGGCTGACGACGCCAAGTAGACTTTCCCAAACCCCACTGATGCACTCGCGTTACGGGTTGATGTCTTGTTACGTGGCTGCGAGGTGTAGCTGGCCTATGATCGTCGCGCATCGCGGTGCGATGCAGCAGCGTGTGATGGGGCCCGGGTTGCAGATTTGGCACAGACCCCTCGACTCACACTCTTGCAACCTATGCGTCTGCGATAGGCAGTTCACACAGTGCCCGTGTGCTTGGGCAACTTGCTGCCGTTGTAACGGTCGTATACCTCTAAAAATCCCACAGTGATGCAAGCGATGGGGGCGTCGACATAGGGGGCATCTTATGCGATGCCCGTCCGGGACCCGTGTTGAGCGGTTGCCGGTTGCAGGTGCGGTTGCCGGCACTGTTGCCGGTGCTGTTGCCGGTGTTGTTGCCGGTGCTGTTATCGGCGCTGTTGCAACGGCAGCTCAGGGCGCTGGGGTTGGCCCGGTGCGTTGCACGCTGGTAGCCGAACGAACGGATGGCGTGGCTAGTACTGGCGTATCTACGTCCATGATAATCTAAAGGAGATTGTTAATTAGAAATCTGTCATACAATTAGATCTTGGCAATCGTGCCACGATATGTGGCATGAATGGGCCGTCGTACGGATCGACCATGATTTGTTAGTTTTCTTTACGGTTTGTTATTTTTATGTACGGTTTGTTTTTTTTATTTGCGGTTTGTTATTTTTATTTACGGTTTGTTATTTTCTGACGGTTGGTATTTTTTTAACGGTTGGTTTTGGCGTATTTCTCGTTTTTATTTGATTAGCGTATTGTGACACGATAATATCGGTTTTTTTTTGCGGTTTTTCAGATTCGCGATCAACGGAAGTTGGCAAAAAGCATAGCTTCACGAGAGGTCTGGTCAGCGTTCCTTTTTGCGTACGGAGATCAACAACTCGTATGTGACCGTCGGAGCCGTAATGTAGCTTTTCTATGCGGCCAAGCCGCCACTCGGTGGGGGGTAGACAATCATCGTGAATGAGGACACAGTCTCCAAGTTTAGGCGCTTGTTCAGGAGTCTTCCAGCGGTATCTTTTGTGGAGATCCTTTATGTACTCGTCCTTCCAGCGGCGGCTGAAATCATGATGGAGAATTTTAATTCGTTCCCATCGATTTAATAGGGATAGCGACTCCACGCCTGGCTCAGGAATGGCCAGGATGGGTGCTCCTTTTAGAAAATCCCCTGGAGTTAAGGCGGTGAAATCGGAGGGGTCTTGCGATAGTACTGTAAGGGGCCGTAAATTTGAGAACGGCTTCAATTCGATTTAATAACGTCGTGAACTCTTCGTAATTGAATTTATAATTTCCAGCTACCCGTTTGAAATGGGATTTGAAGCTTTTCACAGCTGATTCCCAAAAACCGCCCATATGAGGAGCGTTTGGGGGGTATAAATTGCCAGTTGATACCTTGAGGGGCGTACTTTTGTACGATGTCGGGTGACACTTGCTTTAAAAAATCCACAAATTGCTTTTCTGTGGCTCGTTGAGCTCCAATGAACGTTTTGCCATTGTCGCTCATGATCTTTGATGGGTAGCCACGTCGAGCGACGAAGCGAGCAAATCCCGCGAGAAAAGCATCCGTCGCCAGATTACTACATAGCTCAAGATGTACTGCCTTTGTCGTGAAACATAAAAAGACAGCCACATAGCCTTTCATGAGAGTGGGAGACCTTAACATGGACGCCTTTACTTGGAAAGGCCCAGCAAAATCAACACCTGTTGTGGTGAAAGGTAGAGCGTAATTGCAGCGTTCCGGTGGAAGTGCTGCCATAATCTGCGTTCGCATCTTCTGTTTGTGCATAGTGCAAATCTTGCATGTGAAGATGCACTTCTTGATTTGCGGCTTAAGACGGGGGATGTAATACTCCTGGCGTACCATCTGTTGCATGAGACGATGTTCGGCGTGTAGCATTAAGATGTGGATGTAGTGGAGGAACAGTGTGGCAAATGATGACCTCTCTGGGATTATTATGGGATGGCGTTCGTTATATGTTAGGCTCGAATTAGCAAACCGACCATTGGCACGAAGCAGACCTTTCGTGTCCAGAAATGGGTTGAGGACTAAGAGTGAGCTTTTTTTATCAATCGGCTTCGATTCTCTTAGTAGTGATATATCGCGGCTGAAATAGCGCGTTTGTGTATATGTTATTAGTGCGACCTTTGCCTTTTGTAACTCTAGGTGCGTCCCTGTGTTGCATGGGAAATTATGTGACCCCTTTAAACTTTGCTTTTGAGTTGTTCTATGAATTTGAACATATAAGCGACTACTCTGAGCGCTTTTGGAAACGGGGAAAAATCGTTCAAGGATGTCGGCATCATCCAATAATGTGTGAAAGGTGGCGATTTTTCGACCTTCTGGGGCGATAATGTTGCGCATGGGGGATTGTGGCCAAGAATCAGGAGATTCTATAAACCATCGGGGGCCATTCCACCAGAGGGTGGTAGTGGCAAGGTGCAGTCGTGGGAGACTTATAGTTTTTAAAGGGGCCACCTTTGCTTTTGCTACTAATAAGTGGCTTGTGGTCGTGGCATCACTTTGCGTGCGCACATAGATAGTAGCGCAATATGCCTTTTCTGAGGCGTCACAAAAGCCATGTAATTCGACTTTGTGTTGGGGGGAGTAGTTTACCCATCGGGGAAATTTGTATCTGAGAAATGTCATTCAGATTTTTTGCGAACTGGGACCATTTTTCTAAGCGAAGAGGTTTCACTTGTTCGTCCCAGTCGGTTCCATCTAGCCATAATTCTTGTATTAAGATTTTCGCTTGGATCATAATTGGCGGAAGCCATCCTGCGGGGTCGAAAAGTTTTGCCACCGAGGATAAAATCTGTCTTTTCGTTATGGCTGATAATGCGGATATGGACTCTGTCGTGTATGAGAACTGGTCCGATATCGCATTCCTTTGGGATGCCTAGCGTTTTTGTTGTACTTTCCTTTTCAAATATAAGGAAATTAGTGTCCAACAAATTTTCGTTTGGAATATTTTTGAGTATATTCGGGTGATTTGCCGTAATCTTTTTTAAAGGAAACCCTGCGGATTTGAGGGCTTTTATTACCTGTGATAAGGCCTCGTATGCTTGTGGAAGGGTGTGACTTCCAGACAGAATATCGTCCACATACGTTTGAGTTTTCAACACTTCAGTTGCCAGAGGAAATTCTGACTTTGTGTTGTCTGCCAATTCGTGGAGAGTTCGAATGGCTAAATATGGTGCACAGTTAACGCCAAATGTAACTGTTTTTAATTTGAAGTCGCGTAAAGGACTGGGGGGGGATCTTCGGAACATAATACGTTGAAAATCTTGGTCGTCTTTATGTACGCCTATTTGCCGATACATTTTTTCAACGTCCCCAATTTAATATCAGAAGCATTAAATCTGGTTGTAGAGTGGGTCCCGTAAATAGGATATCATTTAGGGAATTCCCTGAACTAGTGGTTTTCGAGGCATTAAAAACAACTCTTACTTTTGTTTTTTTTTTGTCGGGCTTCACTACTGCGTGATGTGGCAGATAAAAGGAGTAGTATTTGCCGTTGACGATTTTCTCCCCTGGGCTTATTTCCTCCATGTGATCTAAATGGAGGTATTCTTCTAACACACCATCATATTCAGATTTGAGTTCCCCTTTTTTTAAGTAGGTTTCTTTCCATACTTAGAAACTGCTGAATTGCAGAGGTGCGAGAGTGACCTAAGGCGAGTGTGTTAGGAAATTGTTGCTTAAGTGGTAGTCGTACGACGTACCGACCATTTTCTGATCTAGTAGTTGTGGCTTTGTAAAAATCCTCACAATACTGATCTTCAGGGGTTGTGACTGATATGGGGGGGAGTTCTTCTAGTTCCCAAAATTTTTTCAATTGTGAATTGAGGTACTCGTTTGAGACTTCCTCAACTTGAGTTGTTAATGTTGTAACTGGTTCCGCAACTAGTCCGCTTAGGACCCATCCGAAAATGGTATTTTGCGCCAGAAGTGTTTGGGTAATTTTCTCAATACCTTCGAGAATAATTTGTGGTATTAGATCGCTGCCTAATAGTAGATCTATTTGAGCGGGGGTGTTGCAGTTGGGGTCTGCTAGCTTTAGGTGTGAAACCTTTTGCCAATGTTGGCTATTTATGTGATAGCTGGGTAACATATTGGTTAATTGCGGTAAGACAATAGCTTCTGCCTGTATGCGCTTATCCGCTTTGGGGGAAAAGAGGGTAAGGGGGCAGATTTTATTTGAGTTTTGAACAACTTTTCCCGCCCATTCCCGTGATTTAAAAGTTGGCCAGTTTTGTTGGTAACTGTAGCCTGTTTTGTGCCCTAGACGCTATAAAGGATCGTTGTGATCCTTGGTCTATTAAGGCTCGGAGTTTAAACAGTTCTCCTCGGGCTCAATGGAGACAACTGCTGTGGGTAAAAGTACCCTACTGTGATTTTCGCTATGTAGCGATTGGGTTTTTAACGCCTTTGTGCAGCATGGTGCTTCTTGGCAGTTTTCTGAATTTGTTGTGGCAACTAATCCTGTTGCTCGTTTAACGTTTGCATTGTTTGGGGGTGAGCTGGAAAAATTTGTTATATGTAACATAGAATGATGTCTTTTATGGCAATAAACGCAATTAAATTTGCTTTCGCAATCTTTAAGCGTATGCGCATGTGACATACAGTTGGTACATAATTTTTTCGATCTTACGAAATTGTTTCGATCGCTAACATTCATTTTTTTGAATTTTTCGCATAATTTTAATTTGTGACCTCCTCTGCACAGTTCGCATGACGTTTGTTTATATTGTTCGGAAGAGAACGATCGATTTTTGAAAAAGTTTCTATTTGAATTATTGTGGCTACTTGCTTGGGGTCTATTGAAGCTTCTATTGAGGTCGTTTTGAACGTTTTTCGTTCTTACTAGTTTTTTATCTACCCTTTCTGCAATTTCGTATTGGGTAGTAAGAAATTCTTTCATTTGCTGCCACGTTGGGCACTTTCTCCGCGATGAGAGCGATTGCTCCCACAAAAGTAACGATTTTTTTGGTAATGCAGCTGTGCATATATTTACCAGAATGGGGTCCCAATTATCTGTGGGAATATTCTGTGTCGATAAAACCGACAAACAATTTGAAACCGTGGATTGAAGATTTATGAATTCTTCACTGGTTTCTTTCTGAATATTTGGTAAATTCATTAGTATCGTCACTTGCTTGTCGACTAATATTCTCTCGTTTTCGTAACGTGCTTTAAGAGCTTCCCAAGCAAAATTGAAATTTTCGTCATTGAGAGCGAACTGTTTGACTATTACGCCTGCCTGACCTTTGGTTTTGTATCTGAGATGATACAATTTCTGTGCTTGTGATAATTTAGGATGGTTGATGTACACAGCTGTAAACATGTCCCGGAAGGACGGCCACTGTTCATAACCACCATGAAATATATCTGTGTCGCATACTGGCACTTTAAGGTGAATACCTGAACTTGCCTCTTGGGCTTGTCTTTGTGGCAGCTCTACTCTCGGTTGTGGAGTAGGTGCAATTGCTCTTAATAGCTTTAGTTGATCAGAAATCATTGCTTTTGTGTCTTCGAACTGGTCTAGGCAGTGTTCATACTTGGTGTAAGCTGATGATTTAAAATTTTCGGGTAGATCTGAGTCGTCAGATTCTACGATTGCGTCATATGCCGCTTGGAGACGTGACCAAAAATTGTCTAAATTGTCTTTTTTAATTTCTAAGATCGATTCAGAATTGTCTTGAATCGGTGAAGATGAAAATCGAGTGCAGTATCGTATCAAACTGTCACTCTCAGCAATGAATTTTGTATAAGTAATGTCTTTACCCCTCTTTAGTTTTGTACCACCTTGCTTTGAGCGTGTAGCTTCAGCCGGTGTACACGGACTTTTTTCGTCTGAAATCATTTTTGGAACTTTTAGCAACTGAGTTGTTTTAGATTCCTTTGAGTCTGAGCTCATTTATAATGATATAGAATTAATCAAAACGTCTTAGTGAAAAATAGACTTGTAGATGTTTAGAAAAGTTTCGTATAAATTGTTCAATAGAGGACTCTTTTGTATGCAAGAGTTTCAAAAAAAAACAATAAAACCAATGGCTTTTTGGGTAAAGCGAGATTTCAAAAAATATTTTCGTTTATATATGTATTTGATTAGACGAGAACTCTTTTAGATAAATAAGAGTTTTGAACGAAATTGAAATATAAGATAACGCTTAACGTATTTTATAATATGCGCGATCGCGAACTCTTTTAAGTTAATAAGAGTTTTAAAGTGGAATCAATAATTAATCGCTTAAATTGGATTTAATTATTTTTTTTTTTAACCGGAAATTATGTTTAGTATTTTATTTTCCTGAGTATATTCCTCTTTTTTTTTTTTTTTATTCTTTATGCCCAAATGTCCTATAGGGTATACCTATAGGTGGATATTTTATTATGTGCTGATGAGCGCTCGTATTAGAGGTCACTGCACTTTGTACATATGCATGTATGTACATATGTATTACGCTTTGGTTTTTTACACAATCCTGCTTGTTTTTGTTTAAACAAAAATCAAGGGGTATTGCGGGAAATATGCCAATGTGGACTTTGAATATATTTTGTACGCAATCCTGCTTGGTTTTGTTAGCCAAAACCCAAGGGGTATCGCGGAATATATGCCAATGTGGAATTTGAAGCAATGAGCGTATCTACATATGTGACAATACACGTATGTATGTAAAAATATTTAAGTATGTTAAAAAAAAAATGTTTTATGTTATATTCAAGTTGTACCTGATGTATATATATGTATATGCCGGTATATTCCTCAGCGGATTTTATATATATATATATAGATATGTATATAAATATTTTATTTTGTATATATGATTTGTGTCCGTAATTCTTATAGGGTATACCTATAAGCGGGACTTTTGTGATTGCTTTATGTGCTAATGAGAGCTCGTTTAGAGATCACTGCACTTTGTACATACATATATGTATGTATGTATAACTTTTTTTTTTTATACAATCCTGCTTGTTCTTGTCGGCCAAAGAACAAGGGGTATTGCGAGATTGCGGACTTTTAAATTTATGTATCGTAAGTGTGGTGAATTAATGTATTAAACCGCGTAATTTTTGGTCGTTTTGCTTTATCAGTAATTTACCCGCTTCTCTGGAATGACATAGACTGATCGTGTGCCGTATGTACGTACATATGTACATATGTACGTATGTATATATGAATATGCGTGTTCGCAATATTCCTAACGTGAGATCAAAAGAAAGCGCATATATATATATGTATATACATATACATATATACATATACAGATATATATATATATTGTTTTTGTTAATATATATATGTAAGAAATATATACGTGTATATAAGTAAATGCAATGCAATTGGAATATAATATATGTATGTTTGTATTTTCTTCTGAATATCGGTTTTTTTTTTTTCCTATTTCGTTTTCTCCGTTGAGATGTAGGAGAAGTGAAAATACCGATAGTTTTTATGTTTGCGTTGCGCTGACGTTATGATACCCGTTTTTTGAACCTGTTTAAACGGGGTA
The DNA here is from genome assembly GCA_027475135.1 of Bactrocera correcta. Lineage (NCBI taxonomy): Eukaryota > Metazoa > Arthropoda > Insecta > Diptera > Tephritidae > Bactrocera > Bactrocera correcta. The sequence continues at coordinate 3,004,531 of CM050327.1, read as the reverse complement.
TATGAGTACAAACATACATATATGGTGTAAAAAATATTTTGTAAATATATGTATATGCATGTAATAAATATGTAGGTATATAAGTAAATGCAAAAATAGAATATATGTATGTATGTTTGTATTTTTATCTTTTATTCTTCTTTTGTTTTTCGCTTTAGGGTGTACTTTTTGTTTTTTTTAAATCTGCCTTCGCTTACGGTTTAGGCAATCCTGCTTACTGCTTTACGAAGCAGAAGGGGTATTGCGGAAAATAGTGCCAGTACTTAGTTAAATTTGTATTGTGTTTGTACTTTTTTTTGAATATCGGTTTTTTTTTCCGTTTTCTCCGTTAAGATATAGGAGAAATGAGAATACCGATATTATTTTTTTTTTTTTTTTTTTTGTTTTTGCGTTTTGTTAACGTTATGGTACCCGTTTTTTTTAAACTGTTTAAACGGGGTTTACTAGTACAAACATACATATATGGTGTAAAAAATGGAAACGATACACTTACATTGACTCGCATCAAGGGTATTTTTGTTTTTAAATATGGGGGGGGCAAGTCGGTGTATGTCTCCTTATGATCTGTTTTGCGGTCAGTGGCCTCCTTTCCTTGTAGCGGCCAGCTGCTCCTTTTTCCCTTCTCTTTCTCTGTTCCTCTGTGCCAGTCTCCTTTGTTGGTGTTGTGATCGCGTTCCAGCCCTCCGTGTTGATACTTGTGTTGTTTAATTTCGCGCCCGTTCTCCGTTTATCCGTTTAGTTGTGTGTTCTTAGTTTTTTTGTTTTTTGTTTTATCGCGCCCGTTTGTTGGTTGCTGAACGTACATATGTATTTTTTAGTTTCACAACTCCACTCTTTGTTTTTTTTTTTTGTTTCTTTTAAGCTCACCACTCTTTTTTGTTTGGGTTTTTTGGTCACTGCACTGCGTTTATTGCACTTAAATTTTCACTCCACTGTATTTATAAATATATACATATATACTTTGTGGTGTTTTCCATAGTTTTGTCACCTCGCATTTCACGAATTTTTTTTGTTTTTTTTTTTTTTTTTTTTAAGTGCACTTTTGTGTATTGTATTACATATGTGCTCACTTTTAATTTTTTTTCTTTCCAATGTGTTAACTTTTTTCTGTTTCTTTTTACCACTGTAATTTTATGTTTAATATATATGTATTGGGGTTTTTTTTTTTTTTTTTTTTCAAAATGTGTTCACTTTGTTATGTTTCTTTTTTCCACTGTAAATTTATGTTTTTAATATATACGTATTGGGTTTTTTTTTTTTTTTTTTTTTTTTTCACAATGTGTTCACTTTGTTATGTTTCTTTTTACCACTGTAATTTTATGTTTTTAATATATATGTATTGGGTTTTTTTTTTTTTTTTTACAATGTGTTCACTTTTTTATGTTTCTTTACTTTGACCACTGGTGCCGTCCAGTACGGCTTCGAAGGACCATAGATATTTGTACAAAAATCGCGGCACTTACCTCGCAATGTAGAGTTAAGATGCACAAACGAAAAACGCTGAAAAAGTACGAAGGGAACGCAAGGTGACTGTCTGAGTTCGCGGTCGAAATCAAAAAGAGGCTGGTGCCTTGTCTGTCGGTCCCTTTTGTTTCTTTTTGTGCGGTGTCCTCATGTGTGTTAAATTCGTGATGTTGATATTGTGTGCGTGTGATGTGAAATGTGATGATGATGTGGTGTGAAATGAAGATGTGGTGTAGAATGATGATGTGGTGAATGTAATGTGTGTGGTGTAGAAGTGTAATGTTGGGAGGGGGGGCTGAGACTCATTTAGCCAATATTTTGTAAAGAACAAAAACACGAAAATGTTAAAAATAAAAAAAATTTACATAAATTTCTAAATATTGTAAAACAAGTCAACATACATTTTTATTATATCATTTGTTTTTTGACAATGTTATAGAAAATGTAATATTATTTATTTCATTCATATTATATATTTACCGTGCGATTCTGTAACGTGAGACAGTATCAAGTCTCTAAATTTGAGATTTTGAGTTAGAGACAATTTTTGAGACTTGAGACGATTTTGCTATTCTGTAAGTGACAGTCTCAAAATCTATTACATTTCATTATTCAGAGATGTTTTTACACTTGAATGATAATAAATATGTCGATAACAAATATTAACTTTTCTATAACATAGTCAAAAAACATAATTATCAATAAAAATAAAAATATATGTTGACTTTGTTTCATAATATTTACGAAATTCATGTAAAATTTATTTATTTTTAACCTTTTCGTGTTTGAATTGCTTACAAAATGTAAAAAAACGACAATCGATTAATTTCTATGATGATCTCTATTCAGTACATTGAAAATGGCAGCAAGGTCCAGGTCTCAATATTTTGAGATTAACGCTAGAGACTGTTTAGTGAATAGTAACTAGTATCAAATTGATACTTTGTCTCAAAATATCTCAAATAGAGACTAGAGACTGGTTACAGAATCCCGCTATTATTTTCATTAAAATTTAAAAACATCACTGAATAATGAAATGTAATAGATTTTGTGACTGTCTCTTACAGAATAGCAAAATCGTCTCAAGTCTCAAAAATTGTCTCTTACTTAAAATCTCAAATTTAGAGACTTGAGACTGTCTTACAGTACAGAATCGCACGGTAATTCTGGTATTTTTTTCTGTCACTGGGCCAGTATGTCGGTTTACCAGGTGATATGCCCAGGTTATTATTCTTATTCATAATAGTGTAGTACAGCTGTCGTCCTTTCGGATAAGACGTGAGCCCCAATACGTGTGTTTTGGGTTACATTTGTTTTTGCCAGGTGTTTTTTGTTGGCTCGAAAAAGCTGAAGTAGGCATTTAAGGAATGACTACGGCATGGATAAGATGATACGAAACTTTCGTATTATCTCTCATTTTTTTTCTCAAACGCGTTCCTTGGTTATTTGACAGCGTTGGAGATCAGGGAATTTCGAACAGCTGATATAAGAAAAGGCGGATGCCAGAAATATATCGCTATAATTAACTGAAAAAATCAGTGTGAAATTAAATGTAAATTAGTTTATGATTTTGCATTTTAACATTTATATATGTATTTTAAAGTGTTTAATTTAGATTTGTATAATTTAGCGAAAATTTCAATAATAAAAAAGTTTGTCGTCAGAATATATATCCAATATATATGTAAATTATATTTTAAGTTATAGCAATTAAGTATATATACGCGTATGTATTGAATACATTTCTCTAGAATATGGGATGTTTTTTCTGAGTTGTTTTGTTTTTCTGTTTATTACTTATTTTAAATAGCTACATTATTTATTCAAAATGTATTTACATATCTGCGTACTTATTAGAACTAGCATACAAATTGTAATATTTTTTATTAATTGTTTTGGTTTTTCATGTTTATATATATAGTAGTGTGAAAATTGCAAAATACCCAATATAATATTTTTCAGCAGTGGCATCATTGGCAAATGTTATAAAAAATGCGAGTTTTGACAGCTCTCTCTCGAATCAAAGAGTTTCGTATCATCTTATCCATGACAACGGTTTTGCTGGTGAGGCTGCGAAGCACTCATTATTGTTTTTTTTATTATCTATTTGTTTCTTTGCTTTTATTATTATTAACAGTTCGTGTGCACTGATTTTTATTCGATTGTTTATTTCTATCTTATTATTGCTGATTGTTTACTTTTTCCAAATCTGAATACACGGAGCGAATTAAAAAACACTTCCGTACACCTTGAACGCTATTAAAAAAAACGGTAATTTTCCGTCCGTGATGTTAGAGGCTGTTTCTTGCTAATTTTGGGTTACTAAAACCGAAAATGATAGCAAAAATTACTTAACACTTAGGATTTTTTGTGTTGTGGTCACAGGGTGTAGGCGTCAAATCACAACCATTTACTGAAAGCCTAAGGAGATGTTATATTGTACGAGAGAGTTATTGAACATATTAGGGGTATTCGCTTGCTCTTGCAAGATTGCAGATTGCAAAAGTACTATACCGAAATATACAAGGGAACGAGAGCACCCAATGCAGAATTAAATGATATATGAACGGCTGATTCGGTCAATTTATTGTGAATGACTATTATGCATGGCTATTGTGAATTAGCGCATCATTTTTAACAAAAAAACTGTAACAAATCTTTATAATTTAAATAGAAATTATAAAATCTGTTTAAAACTTACCTTCTTCAACAATTTAATGACGTAACATGTCTTTATGTAAAATGACAGCTAAAACAGGGTTGCAATTATATTTTTGCATACATTGCACGCAAATATACATGGGCTTTGCTCTGACATATTTTACAGCCATTGCAAATAATTTTCTGCGTGTGTTTGTTGTTGTGCCGGGGCACCAAGAGGAAATATATGCAATTCTTGCACCGTGCAAGGGTTTTGCAAGAGCAAGCGAATACCACTATTATTAAGTTATCAATAATGCCGCATTATGGTCATACATGCAAAAGTAAAATTTGGTGTTTCTTAAATGGAGAACGCGCCATATTCCGCCATCAACTCATCAAAACTTGCCCACTAACCTCTTTAAATATTCAAATATTGTATTATAATTGGATTAAATTCACTTCAGTGATGTGTCCCCCTAATGAAATGCAAAGCTGGTGATGATAGTATCCTCTATATTTCAAAGCAATCATTTTGTTATAGATTGCAGCATATACATACATACGTGCACGGTACTTGAGTTCTTTTATATTCAGATTAAGGGGCTATACCAAAGTGACGCATGAAAAATTAAGCGATTTTCGTGATTTTTTTTTAAGAGAAAGTAGCTATTGAACATTTCGAACTTCTTTGAACAATGAACTACGATCTTTGAAAAATATCGAAAATTAACAAAATGGCGGGGTAAAATTTAGGATAGCATCCCCGGATTTCGGGGATAAAATGGGTATCACTGCAAAGGTGACGTTCTCCACGCGTTCGCGCCGTGCTTCAAAAAAAATAACCATGGCAACCCTTTTCTTATTGTGCCAATGCAGAGAATTTAACTAAAATAAAATAATTAAAATAAAGCTTTATTTACAACAAATATTAAAAAAATTAATATACAGAAACGTTATAGTGAAATGTTAGTAAGTGAAAAGTGCATCGTTTTTTCTATGCCAAATTGAGATTTTTCAACCAATCAAAAAGATCGTAGTTCATTGTATGGCAAATGTATTCAAAAAAAAAATGTATCGAAAAAACAAATAAAATATATATATATATATTTTTTTTGAAAGTGTCACACTGGTATAGCGTCTTAATAATAGGTTATTGCAAAATATTTTTACACAATTTAAAATAAAATAAATAGATATAAACAATTTAGTGCGAGTGTCCTTAGGGTACGATTCCGATTACTTTGGCGGTCGGGTAAAAAGCACGAATTTCGGTATAAATGGGGTATGTATGTAATGTTGCTAACATTATAAAGTATTCCCGAATAAAAATTAAAAAAAAAAAAATATTAACAACTCTTAGTATTTCACATTGTTTCAATAAATTTTTTTACATATTTCACTTTTATTTTGTTATGTTTTAGCTAAATAAATCGTTGAAAAGGTTAGATTGTTTACATTTATGAGGAAAACGAGCATTGCCACATCTTAAACACCAAATATGTAGGATTTTCAACGATTTTTATCTGTTTGTATTTTCGCGAGAGTCTTTTTTCTATATTAACTATAATAAAAAATACTTTCCAACATTTTTCTAGGTATAAATGAGTTGTGAACAGTTTTTCCTTATAAATACATATGTATATGTATAATATGTGATTTATATTTAATATACACAAATAAGTTAAACTCTATGATAATACTATTATAAAATTTATATTATATCGAAGTGATTGAAGTACTTTCGCGTAGTACTACTTTCTGTGTTGGCAGCCTTCAGCTGCGCTTCAAAAAAATAACCCTGGTCGAGTAAAGAATTTTCGCATTGTACTCTTTTAAATATCTAAGTATTCTTTTACGCTACGTTATAATTTAATACGGGTATTCTCTTGCTCTTGCAAATCTCGGTGCACGGTGCGAGCATTGCAGATTTACAACGGCACAACAACAAACACACGCGGAAAAATATTTGCAAGGGCTGTGAAATATGTCAGACCAAAACCCATGTATTTTTAATTTGAAATATAATTTATAGACGCTTGTTTTTATTAGAACTAAGAATGATAGATAAAGAAAGAGAAATTATAACGAAAAAGAGAAATTTCAGGGAATTGCTCATATTTGCTTATTATCATATGGCAGGGCTCCATTTCCTCATAATTGTTAGCATATAAATGATGTGATCTACGAGTGTAAAAAGTAATTTTTTAAATATAAATTTCTTACTTATAAAACCTGCAAAAAGTATAAATTGTGAATTTACTTAAATGTTTAAAGTTTAACTAAATGAATTTGAAGTGAAAAATGTGCATGAAGTGTGTTAAATTTAGTGAAACAGCTTGTTGAAATGTTCGAATTTTGGGATTTTTGAATGTCGAATATTTCGTAAACTACGCGTTTTCAGTACCTATAACACCATAAATTTTTTAATCAGGGGGACTTCCTCTTTTCAACGGTACCTTCAGATCGCGCCGTTTGAAATCGGAATTGAACACCTTAGGAAGACTGTTTATACTGTTTACCGCCAGTATCCCGGAGGGTTAAGAGCGCACCAGATTAAAATTGGTTTGTATCGAATAAATTAAAAAGTTGCACGGCAACTTTCCCGTTGGTTGCAGTTCTTTCCTCTAATAAAATTGCGACTATTGCTTGACAAAGCGTGGCGCAAAGCGAAGTGAAAGTTCTATGTGAATTAGCCATAATCGTTTAGCGCTGATATCTGAAATATCGTTCAATTCAAACTATCGATGTACTATTTACTCACATAGAATTGGGTGGAGTTATCAAAACATTGTTCATAGTTTAAAATTTATTTACTCAATTTGTCAGATATTAATATTTTTCATTTTCTAAATTAAGTGAAAAATACATATATAATATTAACCTAAGGGTCGCAGAGTTTTTCATGTCAGCTAAATATAGGAGCATCATCCTTTGTTATTAATTTTATTGTTTAAATTAAGGAAGGTAGTATTGTATTAATGCCGCCTCAAAGGTATACACACGCTATAGTAGCAAGGTAATATAAATTATATATGTACATACATATACATATATAAAAAATATGTTACTTTAATACCTTTTATTAACAATTTAATTATACTTATCTACCTAGATAAAGATAAGTAGTTATATGGATGTCTTACAGATTATTTATTTCATATTTTTTGAAATTTCAATTGAGTACGCACATAACAAACATTTATATCACAATATATGTACATATGTATGTAAGTTTTACTAACGATAGGTTAACTTTAGTAAGATATATGATTTACATATATCATATTGAATAGTATAAGTATAAAATGCATAAATTCATTAAATTAATTTATGAATTTTTGTGTTCGAGATTTTTGCATTAAAAGTCTAAAAGCTAATAAATTAATTTATGCATTTTTACTTGTATTATTCAATATTATATCATCTAAAACATCACTAAATTGTTTTTACAAATTTGTTTATTGATAAATAGTGAACGAATGGTTTTAATTCATAATAAAAGTTTTCTTAAATTGAACTGATTTACACAACAACAAAACGGTTAGATGCAAACAAAACAGAATTAAAGTATTGTTTTAATCAAAGTTTTTGTGGGTTATAAATATACTTTATAGCTTCAATCAGGTATTAATTGACAGTTCTTTCGGCAAAACACATCGACAGATTTATCAAGAGAACAATATAACCTATAACACGATTATGTATTCTACATTTGCTTTTTAATCTTTCTCTTTTTGTTCATTTTTGAACACTTATTATTTGTTTACATTAAATCGTTTTTATTTTGTTCGAATAAATGGATTTCAACCGAAGTTAAATAATGAATTAAAGTTACTTTTACACTATTTAATATGTATCAAATAAATGCTTAGAAACCAATTAGTGCAGTGGTAGTAGATATAAAATTTAAAAATAAATTTGCACTACAGATATAATGTTATACAATGCGGATGACGATATTGAACAAGAACGGAAACTGAGTCAGAATCAGATCAAATGACAGACGAAATGAAACAGCCATGAATACGTTGATCAACACAATATGCATGTCCTGAAGCATGATTAAATTATTAGAAATGCAGCAACTTGAAAATAAAAGTTTTCTCAAACTTACTTTTCCTATCATATCTCACAAGTTCAAATTAATATTAAACACTTAACTGAATCGAGAAATAATACCGACCATTTTAATATATTTATTACAAAACTATGAATTGTGCAATTTAAAACGATTTTTTTCTTTGAGTTACCAGATTCAAAAGAAAACAAAAAATATACCTTAAAATAATCGAACTTGAACCCTTAATATCTTTTAAACGATTATGTTTACGAAAAAATCATAAAAAATTTTGTGAAGAATTTCCTTAAAAATCTATGAAACAATATATTTTTTAAAGTAATTGGAAGCGAGATTGTGATAATAAGAAAAAGTAGAAAACTCTAAGGCGAAGCACCTTTCCGTTATAATTTAGGGTACATACTTGGAAAGATTTTATTAGAGGTGAGTAAGGGCATATGTTTTTAGAGTATTCGTTACATTGACATCAAAGTATGGCCTTATATAAATTTTTTTAACTAAATAAACGTATATTATTGGAAGTACTTTAGTTTATTGCCGAAAAAATGTGAAGTGGTCCCCATCTTCCATGTACTATAATGTGTAATAAATTATTTATTATATATAATTATTTTAAGTGGGAATGCTTTTTTTGGAACTTTGGTCCAAATCTCATATCATATGCCAATATATTTTATTTTATTAAGATTGGTGTATTTTTCTATTTAAATTTCTATTAAAATATTGTAATTATCGATTGCCGATACTATGTGCGTAATGTATTTATTCTATAACGACGATCTACAACTAACAATACAAAAACATCAAATTCTAACGATTTCAAAACTTTTTTAAGTGGTTCCGGGGCCACATTTTGTGAGATTAGATTTGTTGAATCTGATGATACAACTCTTGTCAACATGCTACCAAGATACATATAATATGTATATACTTAATTTTTCCAATTAATTTAGGTGTTTTTATGATCGTAGAAAGTGTTTGCTACTGATATCATTGAGAAGCTTTAATAAATTCATTTTATTTTAGAATTTCAGACACCCTAAAGAAGAATGGTGAGTTTGATTATGATAAAGCAAAACAACAGCATCAAAACTTCTGCTCATTGTTACGAGATATTGGCTTGGACGTCATTGAGTTACCACCAGATGAAACGTTACCGGAGGGTGTTTTTGTAGAAAATGCGGCAATAATATGCAATGGAGTAGCTTTAATGAGTAAATCGGACAATTTATTTCGACAAAGAGAGGTCAGTATTTAAATAAATGGGTGAAAAGTAATTAATGTTTTTTCGAGACCAGGCGGACAGTATGGAAATCATTCTAAAGAAAGAGCTTGATATCCCTGTGGTTAACCCTAACATCCCAAATGCAATATTGGACGGGGGAGATGTTTTATTTACCGGTAAGCTATTTAAAATCATCTACGAATTAACCGCATATTGGATTGTCAAAAAAATTTTTGCGGTATATTTATTGAAACAATTCGTGTGGCACCCATACATCGAGCTTCTTAGTGACTCCAAGCTTCTTCAAATGGTTTATAACGGTTTGATGACTACTATGCCGGTCTCTTTCGACCAATTCAGCGATTTTATCGCAATTTTCGACGACAGGCCTTCCGGAGCGTGGCGCATCTTCGACCACCTCTACACCAAAAAGAAAAAGTTGAAACCATCGCTGTGCGGTGGAAATGGAAACTGTATCGGGTCCATAAACTGCACAAATTTTATTGGCGGCTAGTACTGTAAAATATGCCGTATTTTCTCTTTATTTTGCTCCATATTTTCGACGCTATGACTCACTAACGACTGAAAAGTAACGACAATCAATCAAACACCTGTTAGCGCGTGAAATGAGCTTTCCAAAAAGGTATAGCATGGACGAGTAAAACTAGAACTACGCGCTTTCAGCGCCAACTAGCGAAAATACCCCAAGACTTTTTTGACAACCTAATATATTGTGAATCATTTATAAAATATTAAACAAAAAAATTAACAAAAATTAGAGCGAGTGATAATTGTGCATATACTCGTACCATATTTTCAGCAAAATGAAAGTTCAACCTTGTGAAATTTTAAAGTAATTTTTAATTCAACGTGTATTGATTTCGGAGATAGAGTTTGTTGGTTTTTGCGTATTTAATAAAATCTGTTAAAATTAAAAAAATCTAAAAGGCCGAGCCCTTTTCCCTTTTATTCTTGTTATTTCAAAAATTCAATATTTATTAAGTCTTGTAATTTTATAAATATGGGGGTATGCACGAGTTCTTGAGAATCCTCTGTACTAATTACTAACTAATAATTTGGACATTACTGTGCAAAACTATTACTCAACAAATAACGAAGCGCTCAGTTCGGGTGTAACCGAACATTTTTTACTCTCCCTGCTACATGATGTAGAGGTATGGACGATGACAACATCTGTTCAGTCGACGTTCCGAGTTTTCGTGAGAAAGGTTCTGTGTTGGTTCCGCGTTGGCCACGGCGAAAATCGTATCGCTGGAACGGTGAGCTGTATGGGATATACGACGACATTAACATAGTTCAGCGAGTTAATTGTTTTTAAATGTATTCAATCAATTTAAAAAGTCTGTCAATTCAATAAATTACGCAATACTCAAGAGCCTGTTTCCAAAGATACAATCTGAATTTCATTATGATAATTTACATACTGACCGTTATAAGGCCAACCTTCTTTATATTTGGATTAAATCGGGTTAATGTACTGCTCTAAATTTGGTTAAAAGTGCTTAAGTAATTACTGAGATATAGAATTTAACCTAACCTTTTCAACTTAAACATTTTGCTCGTCCATTTGTAATGATGTATATACTTATTTGGTAGGTCGTGAATTCTTTGTGGGCATATCCAACTATACAAACGAAGATGGCGCAAAATCTGTTGCAGTTGCTTTTCCCGAATATCCTGTAACGCCTATCAAGGTTTGTGGGATGACCGCAGCAATGTTAAAGCTATTTGTTTAAAATGTGCACCTGCTAACTATTAGCAGTAATTGTAATTGGATTTTGGTTTATCTAATTCTCAGGTTAGTGGGAATAAACGTCTTAAGTATTATGTTGCAATGGCTGGTCCAGACGTATTATCTGTAAGTACAAGTATCTACTGCCAGGAAATTGTTAAACGGATGGAACGAGAAGCAAGTTTTAAGTATCAAAAAATTACTCTGCCTGAGGAATACGCTGCCAATATGATATATGTTAATGGCTTTCTTATACATCGATCGCCCGAGGAAATTCCTGCTTCTTATAAGGTAGAACTAAACATATTTGCGAAATTCAACTACACATATATGTACATATATTTTATACATAAATTGCAGGTTATTAAAGAAAAAATTGACACACCAAGCCGAAATATAAATATTAGCGAATTTGGACAGTTCTCAAGTGGTCTAACTTCGGCTTGCCTGTTATTGCGTCGATGGAAATCAATAAGAAATATTTAAATAATACTGCAGTTAGGCTCGAATTGTGGTTAATAATCAGTAGAAGTAATTATTTCCGCCAATAGTTGTTTAATTATATATACATATATAACTGTGACAAGCCTATTCAATTTAAATTATTTAAATATATGCTTACAATGTTATATTATTATCTAGTTCAAATATATATATACACATATAAAAATATATTGTATATATTACAAAAAATTGTTATAAAATATAAATTAATATTTCTAATATAAGAAAAATTCCATTTTAAAACAACACATTTTATTAAAGTCATCGGCAAAAAGCAAAGGGAAGGTGTATGGTTGGTTCGAGTTGTTCAATAATTACTGCAGCTCTATTACGAGTACTTCCTTCATTGTGTGCATTCATATGAAGGTTGGTACCGATATTAGCTACTATTAATCTGTTAAGCTATTATTAATCTGTTCCCTAGCACAACTTCGTCCTGGATATTGTAGCAGGTTAAACTCCTACTTATCCAGAATAGACCCTGACATACCAAATACAAACCCCACTCATCTAACACCCTCCTCCTCAGAACGTTAGATGACGTCGACGATAACGCAAATGACCCCTACCATCCTAACGGGGATTAGATAACCGTTAAAACAACAACAACAACATTAATATGTTAAAAATATGCCTCTTGTAGTATTATTGAACTTAAACTTTTGTGTGGTCTTTGTGCATTGAAAAAGTCCACATAATAGTTTGACCTTGATCATTCGGTTTGTATGGAAGATATATGGTATAGTGGTCCGATATCGGTGGTTCCAGATCTGTTCAACTCATCATATTTTATTGGGTCTCCCACGATTCCTTCTGATTGTCAGAATATTCGTGGGAAACTTAATGTACTTTATTCAGGTGATAAAAATGAAACAGTTTAAAACTAATTCATTCAATACGTATCTGCCTAAACTTAAGGCTGCTAAAATTATTGGCAATTCGCTCTGGAAAGCAGCAAGAAATATGACTAACAAAATAAAACATGTCGCACCAATAAAGATAAACGACTCTACTACATGGGCAAAAACAATGAAACAAATGAATGAAATGAAATTGTATTCGCAGATCATATAAAGAATTGAATGATGGTGGGATCCACCCGTCAGAATTTCTCCTATGACTATCAAGGGAAAACGAAGCTCCGAAAATCACCTGGTTTCGATGGAATAATTTGGAAAATATTACGCTATCTACAAGAGAATTGTAACAAAAAACTTGTAGGCATTGTAAATAATGCATTATGCTTAAGATACGGTCCAACGCTTTGGCAAGATTGTGAAGTCATTAAAGATGTATTCGCATACTGAAACAAAGAAGAGAAGAAAACAAAATGATCGCTTTGCTTTCAGTTTCTCTAATAAAAATGGCGTATTTTGTTTGACAAAACGTAAAAAGATGCGTGTTGCCCAATTTTATGCTTGGCTTTGCGTCAAAATCGTACTCATTAGAAAGCGTACATCGAACATTTCTGTCAAAACAAATGTCAGATGTAAAGCGAAGTGTGAATTGGCCATTAAATATCCGGTGCCGCTGGAAAGAGCATGCTTAGAAAAAATATGCTAATATAAAATCAAGTCCTAAAGCCTGTTTGGCCTATGGGACTGCTCAAGTCAAACAAGGTGCTCAAAAGCTTGGTTAGTGCTCCTTGGTAAGCTTAGACCCCTATTGCGGTTTTAAATTCGGCATTTTCTTATCCACAGCACATCAGTTTTGACCCTAACATTTTTCTTATCCTAATATTGATTTTTTAATTATTCACCATAACTAAATTATTTTTTTTTTTTGGAATTTCGTTCACAATTTTTCAGCTGTTTAATTATCTGTCAAATCTTAATTTTTTAGGTTGGGAATATCATTGAACTTCGATTGAAAATAGTTGAAAATCGTAGTACCAACAAGTTAGAAGGGGCTAAGTTCGGCTGCAACCGAACATTTATACTCTTGCAATTTGCTAGAATTAAAGCCACTCAAATAATTAAGGAGTAAAACGTCAACCGGAGGATCGGAATGTAAGAAATTTTATATATATATGTTGTAGAATGGTAAATTAGCCCACTGTATATGTGTGGCATAGAATGGTTAGTTGGACCATTGCGAAAATGATAGATATGGTGACTTTAACTCATTATGAGGATATTATAAGTTCTGATACAGATTTATTTGTTTCCGATAAAATTGTCTTAACAAATATCCTAAAATGCTACTCTGACTGGTTTATTAGCGGAATACCAAAAACTCGAGTCTCGACAGGGCTGTTGGAAATTAAGTTAATAGATCCACAAAAGACAGTACAACGACGTCCCTATAGGCGAGGAAGAAAACAACCTGGTGCGTTGTAAAATCGAGGAATTGTTAAAAGCAAATATTATCCGTCCAAGTTGCTCACCTTTCGCCAGCCCAATGATGTTAGTAAAAAAGAAAAATGGCACTGATCGTCTTAGTTTGGACTTTAGGATGTTAAATGATAATACCATTGCTGATAGGCATCCTTTGCCTCTTAACGCAGACCAGATTCCCCGGCTTCGCGGTGCAAAATATTTCTCGTGCTTAGATATGGCTAGTGGTTTCTACCAAATTCCAGTACACGAAAATTCAATTGAACGAACCGAGTTAGTGACTCTAGAGGGTCAGTACGGGTTTTTGACTATGCCTTTTAGGCTTGAAAAATGCACCTTCTGTTTTCCAGAGGGCCATAATAAAAGCATTGGGATCACTGGCACACTCATACGCTAATTTTGTTGTTCGAGCGGAGGAAAAAATAAAAATGGCGACGATGTTACTTCTGTGACATTATATTTTATTCTGTTTCTTTTTCAAATTATGTTCTGCTTATATAACTACTAAAGTGATTGCAATTTTCTTAATCTATTTCTTTGTTTTTTTTTTATTTTCTTATGAAATACAATATTTGTTAAATGTAAACTTATTTTCTATTGAATGCAAACAAACATAATTGTGTGGTTCACCCGATAATGTCTGGGTTATCATCACAGTCAAACATAAGGACCAAACCATGTTTGTATGCATTTGCATTATGTTCTTTAACTCTACTTGTTATCTTATTTTTTGTAATGTTTACTTGTTTTTCTTTAATCTTTTATTTGTCCAATTTACAATATTTTGTTGTGTGGTGTCTGGTTGGGATGATAGTGTACACATAACTCCTCCCTCCTTTAATGGAAAACTCTCCTGAGTTTGAATAGTATTGTTTTTCTTTTTTTTAATTTTACAGGATATTAAAATTATTATTATAATCACAATAAAACTTAAAATTGATATTCCAATATGAGAGATATTTTTGTGATATTTTAATTCATTAATTTCTTTTAAATTTTCTTCGTTTTTAAATACAAAGTCGTTAATTGTAATTTTGTTAGTGAAATTGTGAGTATCATAGTTTGGATAGTAAAATCTTTGATTGTATGATATTTTAGTATTTGAGAATGTTTGGTATAGGATCTTAACTGTGCAGTTATTATGATGAATCAATGTAGTGTTTTTCAACTTATTTTTTCTGTTGTCGCAGTTCTGGTTTAGTTCTATGCTATTTGCATTTTTATTAAAATAGTTTCTTCATCAATTTGAAAAATTTCTGCAATGCTATTTTTGATACTCGTAAGTTCACAATTTAATAAGTAGATGCAATGTTTAGAAATTTGTAGTTCATTGAGT
The DNA here is from genome assembly GCA_027475135.1 of Bactrocera correcta. Taxonomy (NCBI): domain Eukaryota; kingdom Metazoa; phylum Arthropoda; class Insecta; order Diptera; family Tephritidae; genus Bactrocera; species Bactrocera correcta. The sequence continues at coordinate 2,989,192 of CM050327.1, read as the reverse complement.
GTTTTAGCTTCTTCGAATTTATAAGTGACATTTTTGTATTCAAAAATATTTTAAATTTCTGCTGTTATTTCTTTGCCTGCTGTATTTCGTACAGGAATAATAGCTTTTAATTGTACCGATTGAAATTCTTTTGGGATTTTGACCACGAACATTAACAAATTTTCTTTATATTCCAAGGCGCATAATTTTATATATTGAAGTTTGTTGAGGTCTATGTTGTAATTATAAATTTCTTCATTTGTTAAAATGCTTGGGTGAAAAATACCACTTTTTGCTGAAATAATGTTTTCCTGAATCTGGTTTACTGCGTCTTTGAGAATGTTTATCTTTATTGTTTGTTCTTGAAGAATCAATATTTTGTCTGTTCTCTTTCGATACATTCTTTCGTCTTCAATAATTTGTTTTAATTTTGTGAACGTGTTCGAAAAGAAATTATTAATTTTTATTTGGTGGTTGAGAGCTGTAATTGAATTATGTAAATTTTCATCTACTTTCTTAAGGTGATTTTCAATACCTATTCTATCTTCATCATTCACCATACCGTTAATTAAACCTCTCTTTTTTCTACTAACTTCTTTTCTTGGGATTAATATTTTGATTTTACCTCTCAAGATTTCAATTTGTAGTAATGTAGATGTGAATATGTTTGCGAGATTTTTGTTATATTATTTAGTTTGTAAAGAATTTCACGAGGGTCAATTATGTGAATTACGAGGTCAGATGATGTAACAATCTGTTTAGTGTTGGTGATAATTTCTGCGTATCCATTGTCGGTATGTATGTGATGTACTTCCAGTTTGGCTGCATTACTAATTATTACAATTGCTATCTTCAATGTTATTTTGAAGATGTATTTGACCTAAAAAATTTGTTTGGACATTTAATATTTGTCGGGTGAATATTATCTAATGGCAATTTTCTTTACCTTGGTTCGTATTTGTGCCGAACCGCTTTATAATTTTTTACGTAACCTTCTTTTTGAGTGTTATTAAACTCTTCTCTATTTCTATTAAGTTTTCCTATGCATTTTTCTTTAGTCTTCTGAATAGTGTCTTTAATCAAATTTTTATCAGTTTTTCCATTTATAACCTCAAGAGGTGTGGTTTTAATTGTAGAATGATAAGATTTGTTATACCATTCTATGCTTTGAAATACTTTTTGCGCTGTCGAAAGGCTTGGTTTTTCAATTTCTAGGACTCTAATTCTTTCGGAGAGAGTATTATGAAATCTTTCGATATCTGAATTCCAGTATGACTGTTTGGTTTTGTAAAATTAACTTCTATTTCTTCTTTCCTAAAAAAATCTTTTATGTTAATTGAGTTGAATTCATTATCTAATATTAACTTTCTGGGTCTTCCTTTGATAGCAAAGAATAATCTAAGCTTTTCTATGATATTTATACTGTTTCTATCTTCTAGCTGATATGGCATTTCGCAATTTCGTCTATAAAAGTAAAGAAATAACATTTTTTATTTATGTATGTATATATCTGCGTGAACTATTTCATTTATATCTGATGGTGTTTTCGTTAATTGAAATTTTTGTTTTAGAGGTTTTCTATCATATTTTGCTCTATTGCAAACATCGCAATTATTTATACATATATTTTTGAATCAAAACTTTCAAATTTTTCCAGTATATTAGTTTTTTCAATTTTTCATAATTTTCATTAATATCTGCATGGCCTGTTTCATTTTTATGATATTGAGCAATTTGTTTATAAACTTGTTCTTCATTTTTCATATTTTTAGCATGGAATTCAAGTCTAAAAAACTTTACCTGTCTATTAAATATTTGAATAAGCTTTTGCTGAACTATATTGTACTGATTATCGGTTAAATAAGAAAAATCCTACTTTTCCACTATTTTTGTGCCTACGACAAAGATCTATGAAATTATTATTATCTTTTATAGTATCTTCTGCGCTAATAAAAATTTTCTTCGTGTTGCCTAGTTTTTCAGATTCCATAATTTTCCTTTTTTTAAAATGATTTGTTTATTGAAGCGATTTACAATAGTATTTAAAATTGGAAAATGATCATTTAGTTCCTCCTCTTGAGAGTGGATTGTAACATTTGTGCTTATGTTGTCTTCTTCCATTGAATGAATCTCGCCTGTGTTACCCTCTATTCTACTTAGAAAATCGGCTACGTTATTTTCCTTTCCTTTCACGTAATTTATATTAATATTGAATTCACCTAGTTTAATTAACCATCTTTGCAATCTTAGGTTAATGTCTTTTCCCTTGTTTTTTTATTTGGAGCCACTTAAGTGGTTGGTTAAGAGATCAAATGCTCTGCCGTAAATGTATGGTCTATAATATGTCACTGCCCAGACAATAGCTAGTAGTTCTTTTTCTGTAGTGGAATAACTTCTTTCGTGTTTGTTAAGTGTTCGACTAGCATAGCTTATAGGATGACTGTCCTGAATTAATACTGCGCCAATTGCAAAGTCACTTGCATCAGTTGAAATGCCAAATTGTTTGTTAAAGTCTGGATATTTCAATATTGGTGGGCTTACTAATAGATTTTTAAGTTTTTCAAAGGATGATATGTACTGAGGATCGCGAGTGTTTATTTTAATATCCTTTTTTAAATATTTTGTTAAACCATGTGATACTTTAGCGTAATCTCTTACAAATTTTTTATAATAACCTGTTATACCTAGGAATGATTTAATTTGCTTTGATATAGTAGGCAACTTTAGTTTTTGTATGTTTTCGATTTTGCTTAAATTTGGTTGTATCCCTTCTATTGTTAATGTGTGACCTAGAAATTCAGTTGTTTTCGCGAAAAATTTGCATTTATCTACCTGAATCTTTAAATTATGTTTTCTTAATGCTGAAAATATTTTGTTGATATTTTGGGTATGTTCTTTAATACTTGAACTAAAAATTAAGATGTCGTCTAAATAAACTACACAAATCTTGTTGATATATTCCCTAAGAACTGAATCCATAAACGTTGGAAAGTTGCTGGTGCATTCTTTAGTCCGAAAGGCATTCTTATAAATTAAAAGTGTCCTTGGGGTGTAGAGAAAGCTGTTTTTGGTCTATCTTCTTCTTGTATTAATACTTGATGAAAGCCTTTTGCAAGATCTAATGTTGTAAAATACTGAGCTCTTCCAAGTTTGTTGAGTATTGTTTCTATATGGGGTATTGGAAATTTGTCATCTATAGTGACTTCGTTTAGCTTCCTGTAGTCAATAATTATTCTCCATTTTTTCTTCATTGAATTGTATTGCTTCTTCGGTACAATCCAAAGAGGCGAGTTGTACGGGGAATTACTTTCTTTAATTATACTTTGGCGCAACATCTCGTTCATCTGTCTACTAATTTCTTCTTCATGAATTTGGGGATATCTATACATTTTATTATAAGTTTCATGAGTATGAGAAAGGTTTTTACCTTCTTGGAAAAATAAATCGCTATTTGCTATTAGAATGTATTCTAATTTTTGCTTTTCTTCTTCATTCATGTCACTAATTGATAAAATATATAGCAAATTCTCTTTACATTCTGTAAGTATATTAATATCTTCGTAATTGTAAGGGCATGAGTTTATAAATTTAATTTTGTTGCCGTTTATTTCTACTCCTTTTCTAAATTAACTAATCTACTCCTTTTCTAAATTAATTATTGCTTTAATAGGTTTTAAAATATTCTATCCTATTATAGCATCAAAGTTATTATTTTTTATGTTAGTTAATTTCCAATGTATATAACTTTTTTTATTGAATTCCTTTGGGGTTTCGGTGACTAACTCTTTATTTAGGGAAACATTTTCCTTAATGGTGCTAAAGTGTATTGGTTTATCAAGCTCAATGCATTCATAATCTTTTAACACATTATATTTCAATAATGATGTTGTAGACCCTGTGTCAATAAGACATTTAATTTTTGAATTTTTTATGGTCACTTATATTATCGGTAACGATTATTTTGGGATGGCAACCGAAAATTTGCTTGTTCTTGAACGTAATCTATTTCCATCGGTTCGGGAGGGTTTTGTTTCCTTTGGACTGAATTATATCTTCTAGACAGTCACCGACTAAACCTCGTACTGAGCAGTTGAGTTAGCGTCTTTCTCTGAGTTAATAGCTATTTACATAGCTCTCTTTTGGTGTTTTTTTTTTTGCACACCGGTCTGCTTACTTAAGTAACGCGATTAATACTTTTTTTTAAGTGAGAAATATAATCCAATATTTATATTAGTGTATTATAATTTTTCCACTATGCCCCCGGTGGGCTTCCAGTTCGGGGACAACAGGTTTGCTGCGCTGGCCCAAGGTCCCCAACCAAAACGTAAAAACTATCAAAAACTGCAAGATGCCTTTCCTGACTTACCGCCAATAAAAAGTGATGACCCAAAGTATATTGTGATTAAATCCGATGAGAATACTACACCCCTTTCGAAGGTTTCTTGTTTTCGTGTTTACAATGCCTTACTTACCGTGAGCAAAGATATAAACAAAATTAGTGAATTACGCGATGGCAGCCTATTATTGCTAGTGAAAAATAAGCAAGTAGCAGAAAAGTTTATAAAAACGAAATGTCTTTTCAATATTGGCGCTGTTAACGCTAGCTATCACCAACATCTTAATTGTAACAAAGGCACCATTTATGCACCGTTTTTAAATGATGTGCCTGAAAGCGAAATTATAGAAAGACTTAGTTCTTACGAAGTTTCCGCGGTTTATAAGTTCACTCGCAAAGTTGAAGGTGTTATAAAGCCTACTGGTGTTATCCTAATATCATTCAACAGTTATTCCCTTCCAAACAAAATAAACATAGCATGGAGGATGACCTCTGTGCGACCGTACGTGCCTAATCCAATGCGCTGCAGGTCATGCCAGAAATTGGGTCATACGCAAAAACATTGTAAAGGTTCCCCAACATGCGAAATTTGCAATTTTCCTTCTCCACACGATAATGACTGCATTCGAGTCATGTGTGCGAATTGTTCTGGCGAGCATCGCTCTTCAGACTATACGTGTTCAAAGTATATGCAAACCAAAGAAATTTTAAAAATAAAGACACTAGAAAAGTGCAGTATGCACGAAGCCCTCAAAAAATATAGAGAAAATACTTCCCTCCCTTCCCTCACTGTCAGCTTTGCACATGTGCTTCAACCTACAAAAGAGGTATCCTCTGTAACCACCACACCAACAAAAATTTCAGCCACTAACAATTTCACAAAATCTAAAAATACTCATAGAACTGCCAACAATGACTTGCCCAGTACATCAAAACAAAACGCAGAGGTCACCTCTGCACCCAACTCATCAATAAACTCTTTAACTAGTAAAAATCACTCACCAAACGCCAACAATAAGCATATTTCCATCAACAAGCCTACATCAATCAGTTCAGACTACAACAACGTCTCTCATTCAGCTAAAAATATCAGCGACAACTGTACCCAACAAGACTCTTTCTTAAATCCCAAACTATTCAGTCCAACAACAGCCTCTTTCATTTCTAACTTAAACAACTCCTTAAACTCGCTTAATAAATATACTAACTTCAAAAATACTACTACCAACACTACTGTGCAATCTAATCCACTTAATCACGAAAATCTCTTTCCAACAACAAACATTTCCAACGATAATCAATACTCTACTGAATATACAGAACAAATAGAAATTGACTCTCAATAAATACACTTAGCTTTTACTCTCTTTTGAACTAGTTCTCAATTGGTGACACTTAGCTTCAACTGACTGCTCATACGAGTTGAAATTCTAGCTTTCTTCTGTTTCCCTTTTTCTTTTCTTTTCTACATAGATCTTATGATTCCAATATTGCAATGGAATTTAAACGGCTACACTAATAATTACAATGAGCTTCAACTATTAATACAAGATCATGCTCCAGCTATTATACTCTTAATGAAACTCATATCTCTTCCAACTTGTCGGCTTTTATTCCTAAGCAGTACATTGGCATGTTTCACAATCTTCCACATATCAGCACAAGTAAAAGAGGCATTGCGATTCTCATAAGAAGAGACATTCCACACAAAATTAATGCCATTCAATCCAACTTGCTGGCTATGTCGATCGAAATTATCTTAGTTAAAAAAATTACCATTATCTGCACCTATATTGCACCAGACGAACAATTTACCAGTACAGACATCCTGCAATTAATCAACCAAGCTTCTACTCCTTTAATTTTCGCTGGTGATTTTAATGCATGGAGTCCACTATGGGGTTCTCCAATAGCCAACAAAAGGGGCAAATGCATTGAAGACGCTTTACTTTCCTCTAACTTAATATGTTTGAATAACGGATCCGCGACACACTTTTCCACTCACTCCACTTTTTCCCACGTAGATCTTACAATGTGCACCGACACACTTGCCACAGAGTGCGAATGGAGTATACTCGATCACCTGCATGGAAGCGATCACTTCCCCATTGTACTTAAATTGCACCTAGGTTCAACAACAAAAAACCACAAAATAAATAAGGTATTCAAAACTGATTACGCTGATTGGGAGAAGTTTCAGACTCATTGCGAGATAAATGGCAATAATACCCCAATATCTGACAACCCCAACCAAGAAAGTGCGATTTTAACAAAAATTATTCGTTCAGCAGCGAATGTTAGCATTCCTCATACAAAGCCAACAGCAAGTTCCAAGAGTGTTCCTTGGTGGAATAAAGAAATCGCTGAAATGCGGGCAAAAAAACAGACAGCTTGGTATGAATACAAACGGGCTCGTTCACTAGTCAACTTAATATCTTTCAGGAAAGCCAATGCTCTTTTCCGTCGTTCCGCGAAACAGGCCAAGCGTAAATGTTTTCAGGATTTCACAAGCAAAATAAATCCTTCGTCTAGCCCTTCTGGAGTGCCTAGAAATCTAACCATTCAATGCGTAAAGGGGCCAACAGGTTTGGTAACCAATCCATCCGAAATTTCCGAGTTATTTGCAAACCACTATTCTGAAACAAGCTCAGATACTTCATTCAGCACACAGTTTTAAACCTCTAAATCCACTACTCTGTCCGATACTTCCTACTCTGTCTCCCCTCTTTCTTTTTCTGCTAAACAAATAGAAACCAGCATTTCACTGTCTGAATTTGAATTCGTTGCATCTACCGTTAAGGGTAAGTTCCCGGGGCAAGATAAAATTTCTTATCCAATTATCAGACATATGCCGAAAAGTCTCAAGCTCCGATTGGTAAAGCTCTATAACAAAATTTTCAATACTGGTGTCTACCCCCAATTTTGGAAAACGTCCTGTGTTATACCAATACTTAAACTACACAAATCCTCCGATGAACTTGCTAACTATAGGCCGATTTCCCTCCTTCCATGTATGGGCAAAATTTTGGAAAAGATCGTGGCAAACCGCTTGATGTGGTATGCTCAGCGAAACAAGCTCATATCACCGAATCAAGTCGCCTACAAAAAAGGTCAAGGCACTTTAGATGCTTTAATCCAACTAGACTATTTCATTACTAACGCTTTGTCCAGCAAAAACCACGTGTCTATACTATCTCTGGACTTTCACAGAGCTTTCGACAAAATTGGAGCCCATATTATTATTCGACAACTTAGAAAATGGAAAATAGGCCAGAATATGATACGTTTTATTTCTAACTTTCTCACAAACAGAAAACTCAAAGTCAACGTAAATGGTTTCCTTTCTTCAACACTCCCGCTTTCTGACGGTACGCCGCAAGGCTCACCTCTTTCAGCCTTCCTTTTTATCATTGCTTTCGATGATATTAGTAGGATGATAAAAAATTACAAAGGAGTTGAGCACCAGATCTATGCTGACGATGTTCTAATCTACACAAAAGTCTCTAACGTTAATTTAGCTCAATCCTTATTTACTAATATACTCGCCAGAATTGAGATTTGGTCACTGGAGTCTTGTGCTTCACTTTCTCTAGACAAAACACATATCCTTAATGTGTGTAGAAAGCAAAATTGCAACGGTATTTCACTTACCCACAACCAAACTAACATCGAATGTAAAACACAGCTGAAAATATTAGGATTAATTTTTGACTCTAAGTATAACTTTAATGCTTATTGTAAATATGTCAGAAACTCGTTAATGACACGATTAAATATTGTTAAATATCTCTCATCTAAGCATTCATTTATTCATCCGAACACACTAGTCAATGTTGTCAGAGCTTTGCTAACTTCAAAAATAGATTATGGGCTCCCCATCTATGGCAATTGCTCCAAAAGCAGTATCAACCTTTTAAATGCACCATACCATTGCGCAATACGACGAAGTCTCCGGGCCTTTCCAACCTCGCCAATAAAAACGATAATGGCTGAATCTGGTTTACCAACTATTCAAAATAAAATTATAGATTCTTCGCTCCAAATTCTTGCGAAAACGGCTGAGAAAACCAACCCATTACTAAATACAATGCCACGAAAAAAAAAAAAATTCCAAGAATACAATCGGCTATTTCGAGATGCTTAAGTTTCGCTGCAGAAAATAATATTTTACGTAACGCAGCATGCAAATTCACCACACGACATCCTCCCTGGCTGATCAATGATAAAATCCTACAGAATAAGCTTATGTTTTTGTCCAAGCAAAACACACCAAACGAAGTCTTTCAACAAACCTTTGCTGAACTGGAATCTAATTATACAAATAATGGCTGGAAGTTATTGTTTACGGATGGCTCCAAGTCCATCGATTCCACATCGTTAGCAGTTGTCACTGCCACAGGAGAAATTATCTGCAATTGGCTTCTCCCCTCAACGAGCTCTATATTTACCGCTGAAGGATCTGCTATCCTTCATGCAGTTAATCACGCAAAAAAGACTAAAGGAAAGTTCCTCATCTGTACAGACAGCAAATCGTGTATGTCTGCAATAACGTCTCCTTCCAATCGCAATCCCATAATAGAAGTTATCAGGGACGCGGTCATTGGTGCCCCTCAGAAAATCCAAGTAATGTGGATCCCTGGCCATGCTGGTATAACAGGCAACCACTTTGCAGACCCCGCTGCAAAAAATGTAGCCAGGACTCCTGCCTTAACATACTATGTCTCATCCAAGCAAGACATTTCTAACCTTATCAAGCAAAAAAGGCATCAAAAAAACGCAAGCGAATGGAAAACATTTAAACATCACTACGCGGTCATAAACCCAGCCAGAAATCGAATAATCTACTCGTCAACAGTTCCAACTAGCGCAATGAAGACATATACTCGATTAAGGATTGGACACACCACCATAACACACGCCCACTTACTATCGGGTAAAAGCCCATCCATTTGCCCCCTTTGCGAGGACACCGCTTCTATCAAACACTTACTCACACTCTGTCCGATGCTTCACTCAACAGCCCACAACTCTGGCAACATTGATCTCATAAAACTACTAAGCGAACCTTCAGAAAAAAACGTTATGATTGTATATAGATTCTTAAAAACCAACGATTTGTTAAAATATATTTAAGCAACTTACATCTTTACTAACCCTTCTTCTTCTTTACTGGCGTAGACACCGCTTACGCGATTATAGCCGAGTCAACAACAGCGCGCCACTCGTTTCTTCTCTTCGCTACGTGGCGCCAATTGGATATTCCAAGCGAGGCCAGGTCCTTCTCTACTTGGTCCTTCCAACGGAGTGGAGGTCTTCCTCTTCCTCTGCTTCCCGCGGCGGGTACTGCGTCGAATACTTTCAGAGCTGGAGTGTTTTCATCCATCCGGACAACATGACCTAGCCAGCGTAGCCGCTGTCTTTTAATTCGCTGAACTATGTCAATGTCGTCGTATATCTCGTACAGCTCATCGTTCCATCGAATGCGATATTCGCCGTGGCCAACGCGCAAAGGACCATAAATCTTTCGCAGAACCTTTCTCTCGAAAACTCGCAACGTCAACTCATCGGTTGTTGTCATCGTCCAAGCCTCTGCACCATATAGGAGGACGGGAATTATGAGAGACTTATAGAGTTTGGTTTTTGTTTGTCGAGAGAGGACTTTGCTTCTCAATTGCCTACTTAGTCCGAAGTAGCACCTGTTGGCAAGAGTTATCCTGCGTTGGATTTCTAGGCTGACATTGTTGGTGGTGTTTACGCTGGTTCCAAGATAGATGAAATTATCTACAACTTCAAAGTTATGACTGTCAACAGTGACGTGAGTGCCAAGTCGCGAGTGCGACGACTGTTTGTTTGATGACAGGAGATATTTCGTCTTGCCCTCGTTCACTGCCAGACCCATTTCTTTTGCTTCCTTGTCCAGTCTGGAGAAAGCAGAACTAACGGCGCGGGTGTTGAGGCCGATGATATCAATATCATCGGCATACGCCAGCAGTTGTACACTCTTATAGAAGATTGTACCTTCTCTGTTGAGTTCTGCAGCTCGGACTATTTTCTCCAGAAGCAGGTTGAAAAAGTCGCACGATAGGGAATCGCCTTGTCTGAAACCTCGTTTGGTATCGAACGGCTCGGAGAGGTCCTTCCTGATTCTGACGGAGCTTTTTGTGTTGCTCAACGTCAGTTTACACAGCCGTATTAGTTTTGCGGGGATACCAAATTCAGACATCGCGGCATAAAGGCAGCTCCTTTTCGTGCTGTCGAAAGCAGCTTTGAAATCGACGAAGAGGTGGTGTGTGTCGATTCTCCTTTCACGGGTCTTTTCCAAGATTTGGCGCATCGTGAATATCTGGTCGGTTGTTGATTTACCAGGTCTAAAGCCACACTGATAAGGTCCAATCAGTTTGTTGACGGTGGGCTTTAATCTTTCACACAATACGCTCGACAGAACCTTATATGCGATGTTGAGGAGGCTAATCCCACGGTAGTTGGCGCAGATTGTGGGGTCTCCTTTTTTGTGGATTGGGCATAGCACACTTAAATTCCAATCGTTGGGCATACTTTCGTCCGACCATATTTTGCAAAGAAGCTGATGCATGCACCTTATCAGCTCTTCGCCGCCGTGTTTGAATAGCTCGGCCGGCAATCCATCGGCCCCTGCCGCTTTGTTGTTTTTCAGGCGGGCAATTGCTATTCGAACTTCTTCATGGTCGGGCAATGGAACGTCTGCTCCATCGTCATCGATTGGGGTATCGGGTTCGCTTTCTCCTGGTGTTGTGCGTTCACTGCCATTCAGCAGGCTGGAGAAGTGTTCCCTCCATAATTTAAGTATGCTCTGGGCATCGGTAACTAGATCACCTTTGGGGGTTCTACAAGAGTATGCTCCGGTCTTGAAACCTTCTGTAAGCCGCCGCATCTTTTCGTAGAATTTTCGAGCATTACCCCTGTCGGCCAGCTTATCAAGCTCTTCGTACTCACGCATTTCGGCCTCTTTCTTTTTCTGTCTACAAATGCGTCTTGCTTCCCTCTTCAACTCTCGGTATCTATCCCATCCCGCACGTGTTGTGGTCGATCGTAACGTTGCGAGGTAGGCAGCCTGTTTTCTCTCCGCTGCGACACGGCACTCCTCGTCGTACCAGCTGTTCTTCTGCACTTTCCGAAAACCAATGGTTTCGGTTGCAGCTGTACGTAAGGAGTTTGAAATGCCGTCCCACAGTTCCCTTATACCGAGTTGTTGACGAGTGCTCTCAGAGAGCAGGAGTACAAGCCGAGTAGAAAAACGTTCGGCTGTCTGTTGTGATTGCAGCTTCTCGACGTCGAACCTTCCTTGTGTTTGTTGGCGTGCGTTTTTTGCTGCACAGAGGCGGGTGCGAATTTTGGCTGCAACAATATAGTGGTCCGAGTCGATGTTAGGACCTCGGAGCGCACGCACATCTAAAACACTGGAGACGTGTCTTCCGTCTATCACAACATGATCGATCTGGTTGGTGGTTTTTTGATCTGGAGACAGCCAGGTAGCTTGATGTATCTTCTTATGCTGGAATCTAGTACTACAGATAACCATATTTCGGGCCCCGGCGAAGTCGATCAGCCTCAGCCCATTTGGGGATGTTTCCGCGTGGAGGCTGAATTTACCGACCGTAGTGCCAAAGATACCTTCTTTGCCCACCCTGGCATTGAAGTCGCCAAGCACGATTTTGACATCGTGGCGGGGGCATCTCTCATAAGAGCGCTCCAAGCACTCATAAAAGGCATCTTTGGTCACATCGTCCTTCTCTTCCGTCGGGGCGTGGGCGCAAATCAGCGATATGTTGAAGAACCTCGCTTTGATGCGGATTGTGGCTAGACGTTCATTCTCCGGAGTGAATGATAGTACTCGGCGACGGAGTCTCTCTCCCACCACGAATCCAACACCAAACTTGCGCTCCTTTATATGGCCACTGTAGTAAATGTCACAAGGACCTACTCGTCTCTGTCCTTGTCCCGTCCATCGCATTTCTTGGACGGCGGTGATGTCAGCCTTTGTCTTTACGAGGACATCTACCAGCTGGGCAGCGGCACCTTCCCAATTAAGGGACCGGACATTCCAGGTGCATGCCCTCAAATCATAGTCCTTATTTCGTTTGCCATGGTCGTCATCAAAAGGGGGGGCTCTCATCCGAGGCTGTTTTTTTCCTTTCATTGGGGGTGTTTTTTTACGTGGCGGGTCCCAAACCCAGCGCACAACCCTATGCAGGGGTGTTTCGCCTTCTCACTTTAGCTCGCCTTCAAACGGATGTTCTTAGGCTACCCAGAGGATACTTGGTCAAAGACCGGAAGTCGTGAGCTGCTTGAGTCATATGTAAAAGAATCGTTTCTGGCCACTCCCAAGTGAATGGCGATCAGAGAACTTTCCTCACTTGCGTGAACTTCTACACATGACCCCATCCTCCTTAGCAAATAGAATTTTTACCTAGTTATAATTACAAGGCGGCTGAAGGCCTCGTAGCCAGTGCTGCGTTTATGTATTTATATAATAAAACTATTTTTGTTATATGAATTATTATAAATAAATAAATAAATAAAAATATCTTCTAGATTGTTCAGAATTATTTAGCCTATTTTGTCCAAAGCTAAATTGCTCAGAATTATTTTGTCTACTTTGTTTAAAGTTAAATTGTTGATAATTGTCATTTTGGTTAGAATTGTTACGAAATTCTCTCTGCTGAATTTGTCCAAATTGAAAATTATTGGAATTTTGCATATACTGTTTATTATTGAGATTGCCAAAATTGTGAGCCAAGGAATTTCTATTTGAAAAATTTCTATAATTATTTCTTTGATAATTGTTTTGTCTTTTATCAAATTGTATTAGCAAACCTGTCTCTTGAAGAACGCTAAAAGCCTCTCTAATGGTGCTTATATTTCTACTAATTAAACTTTCGGTGTTAATTGGAGAAAATTCTATAGGCTTTATCCTATCGAATTCATGTTTTAAATTTAGTTTATCTAAAATATCTTTTAAATTTTGAAAATATTGACTTACATTATAGTTTCGCAGTACAATCGCCTGATTGTAAAGGGTGTGGTACGACTCCTTTACTCCAAAATTCTTTATGAGTTCTTCTCTCATTTGCTGCCATGTTGGTGTAGGCTGCTTCTCCTTTAATTTTTGTTTTGACGTGTCGCTGCGTTACAAATTCCAACATTGATGGGTTGGGGTTGAATAAAGGAAGGATCATGTCAACTTCCCTGATGAACGATGATAAATCTCTGCCGTCAAAGTTCATGATTCTTGAAGCTTCCTTCAAAATTTGCGATCCTGTCATCTGAAGTGGTTGCTGCTCGCCAGGATTCATTGCTGATGTATCCTCTTTTAATACAACTGAACTTGTTGTTGTTCTGTGTGTGGGGCATTAATCTTTAATCCCACTTTTCCTGGTAATATTGATGGGCGGAATTAAGCTATTCTTCGCCTTCACAAATTGTAATCCTCGGAGTCGCTCTCCGTCGTTCCAGATAACTTGTGTAGAAACTTAAGTTTCTTAAACTTGGCTATCTGTGCCGACCGACTTATATATTTATAAATACATATTTAAGAGATCTTTAAAATAGGAGCTAATCTTAGGATTTGCTTCCCGTTGCTAAAGCTTACGAAACTTAAAAAACTTCAGTTTTTAGTATCGCTCAACCTTGCAGTTTGTTTTTACCGACTGCGTCAGCTTTAGTTGTTCGAGCGGATGAAAAAATAAAAATGCAGATGATGTTACTTCTGTGACATTATATATTATTCTGTTTCTTTTTCATATTATGTTCTGCTTATAAAACTACTAAAGTGATTACAATTTTCTTAACCTATTTCTTTGTTTTTTTTTTTATTTTCTTATGAAATATAATATTTGTTAAATGTAATCTTATTTTCTATTGAATGCAAACAAACATGATTGTGTGGTTTACCCGATAATGTCTGGGTTATCATTACAGTCAAACATAAGGACCAAAACATGTTTGTATGCATTTGCATTATGTTCTTTATCTCTACTTGTTATCTTATTTTTTGTAATGTTTACTTGTTTTTCCTTAATCTTTTATTATGTCCAATTTACAATATTTTGTTCTGTGGTGTCTGGTTGGGATCATAGTGTACATATAACTCGCTGTCGTTTATATTGATGGCGTGTTGGTGTTGAGTAAGGAGGGATTTTCATTTAATATACATAACTAAGTGCTCATTTCTTAAAACTCGCATAGAGTACCTAGATTTTGAGATAAGTAACGGAGAAATTAGCTTTACCACCTCCACAATCTGTGTAGCAATTACGACAAATCATAGGATTGGCTTCGTATTTTAGACAGTTCGTTCCAAAATTCTCAGAAACGCTTAAGCCTTTGTATCAACTCACGTCAAAGAAAAATGTTTATTTTTTTTGGCAAAAGCAGCATGAGCAAATAAGGACTAAAATTATAACAGTATTGACGCAGGCATCTGTGTTGACTATATTCGACCCCAAACATGCAATCGAATTGCACACCGATGCAAGTTCGATTGGCTATGGTGCTATATTGTTGCATAAAATTAATGACAAACTCCATGTTGAAGAATATTATAGTAAATGCACATCCCCTGCTGAGTCAAAATATTATTCGTACGAGTTAGAAATGCTAGCAGTAGTCAACGGTATCAGACACTTCCGCCACTGCTTGCAGGGACGTAAATTTGTCGTATATACGTAATTCCTTAAAGGCAAGTCGCACAAAGCTAGACTTAATGCCGAGGGTACATAGGTGGTGGGCATTTTTACAATCGTTTGCCTTTGACATAGAATATAGGAAGGGTGATCGTATGGAATCCAGTGTCCGATAAAAATAATGATCAGAATAAAATTCCAGAAAGACGCATTAATTTGACCGAGATAACTGACAACTGGTTGATTTCTGAACAACAATGTGATCCTGAGGTATGAATATATTAGCAAAGTTCAAAAATAACGAATTGCCAGAACATTTATTGAAAACCTATGAATTAAGGAAAGGAGTTTTATATAGATAGAAAAAACGAAATGGTAAGACTAAATGTTTGCCTAATCCTAGGGCATTTAGATGGGCAGTGATTAATCACGTTCATGAATCTATTATGCATTTAGGTTGGAGAAAATTGGATTTTATTGGTTTGAAAGTATGTCAAAGTACGTTCGTAGATTTGTTGAAAATTGCTTTACTTGCAAACTTCAATCTGAATTACACATCCCGTGGCACACAGTGCATATAGACATAACAGGAAAGATGAGTGGACAGAACGACTTAAAGGAATACGTAATTGTCTTGGTAGATGCGTTCACGAAATTTGTTTACTTACATCACACCTTAAATATTGATACTGAATGTTCAATCAAAGCTGTTAAAGCCGTCGTGTGCTTGTTTGGTGTGCCTACACGCATTATAGCGGATCAGGGACGTAATTTTGCAAGCTCAGGATTCCGTAAATTTTGTCCCTCCCAAAAGATTGAGCTACACTTAATTGCTACATTCGCGAGTAGGGCAAATGGCCAGGTAGAGCGTATAATGAGCACACTTAAGAGTATGTCGACAGCAGTCGAAACCAGTCAGAGGTCGTGGCAAGATGCTTTAACAGAAGTACAATTGACAATGAATTGCACCGCCAATCGAGTCACAAAGTTCACTCCATTAGAAATACTAATTGGTAGAGAATCTAGACCTCTCTGTTTGTTACCAATAGGTGAAGAAGAGGATAATGTAAATGATAGAGAGTCTTTAAGAAAGCAAGCCAAGGAAAATATGGAGGCTAATGTTCGCTATGTTCAACGGGAGGATGGAGTCATGTGTAGAAGTTCACGTAAGTGAGGAAAGTTCTCTGATCGCCATTCACTTGGGAGTGGCCAGAAACGATTCTTTTACATATGACTCAAGTAGATCACGACTTCCGGTCTTTGACCAAGTATCCTCTGGGTAGCCTAAGAACATTCGTTTGAAGGCGAGCTAATGTGAAAAGGCGAATATTCCCTATTTAGGGTTGAGCGCTGGGTTTGGGACCCGCCACCTAAAAAACACCCCCAATGAAAGACAACAACAAGCCTCGGATGAGTGACCCCCCTTTTGATGACGACCATGGCAAACGAATTAAGGACTATGATTTGAAGGCATGCACCTGGAATGTCCGGTCCCTTAATTGGGAAGGTGCCGCTGCCCAGCTAGTTGATGTCCTCGTGAAAATAAAGACTGACATCACCGCCGTCCAAGAAATGCGATGGACGAGACAAGGACAGAGACAAGTAGGTCCTTGTGACATTTACTACAGTGGTCATATAAAGGAGCGCAAGTTTGGTGTTGGATTCGTGGTGGGAGAGAGACTCCGTCGCCGAGTACTATCATTCACTCCGGAGAATGAACGTCTAGCTACAATCCGCATCAAAGCGAGGTTCTTTAACATATCGCGGATTTGCGCCCACGCCCCGACGGAAGGGAAGGACGATGTGACCAAAGATGCCTTTTATGAGTGCTTGGAGTGCACTTATGAGAGATGCCCCCGCCACGATGTCAAAATCGTGATTGGCGACTTTAACGCCAGGGTGGGCAAAGAAGGTATCTTTGGTACTACGGTCGGTAAAATCAGCCTACACGACGATGAGGCTGATCGACTTCGCCGGGGCTCGAAATATGGTTCTCTGTAGTACTAGATTCCAGCATAGGAAGATTCATCAAGCTACCTGGCTGTCTCCGGATCGAAGAACCACCAACCAGATCGATCATCGACGGAAGACACGTCTCCATTGTTTTAGATGAGCGTGCGCTCCGAGGTCCTAACATCGACTCGAACCACTATTTTGTTGCAGCCGAAATTCGCACCCGCCTCTGTGCAGTAAAAAACGTACGCCAACAAACACAAGGAAGGTTCGACGTCGAGAAGCTGCAATCACAACAGACGGCCGAACGATTTTCTACTCGGCTTGCACTCCTGCTATCTGAGAGCACTCGTCAACAACTCGGTATAAGGGAACTGCGGGACGGCATTTCAAACTCCTTACGTACAGCTGCAACCGAAACCATTCGTTTTCGGAAAGTGCAAAAGAACAGCTGGTACGACGAGAAGTGCCGTGTCGCAGCGGAGAGAAAACAGGCTGCCTACTTCGCAACGATGCGATCGACCACAACACGTGCGGGATGGGAGAGATACCGTGAGTTGAAGAGGGAAGCGAGACGCATTTGTAGACAGAAAACGAAAGAGGCCGAAATGCGTGAGTACGAAGAGCTTGATAAGCTGACCGACAAGGGTAATGCTCGAAAATTCTACGAAAAGATGCGGCGGCTTACAGAAGGTTTCAAGACCGTAGCATACTCTTGTAGAACTCCCCAAGGTGATCTAGCCACCGATGCCCAGAGCATACTTAAACTATGGAGGGATCACTTCTCCAGCTTGCTGAATGGCAATGAACGCACAACTCCAGGAGAAGGCGAACCCGATACCCCAATCGATGACGATGGAGCAGACGTCCATTGCCCGACCATGAAGAAGTTCGAATAGCAATTGCCCGCCTGAAAAACAACAAAGAGGCAGGGGCCGATGGATTGCCGGCCGAGCTATTCAAACACGGTGGCAAAGAGCTGATAAGGTGCATGCATCAGCTTCTTTGCAAAATATGGTCGGACGAAAGTATGCCCAACGGTTGGAATGTAAGTGTGCTATGCCCAATCTATAAAAAAGGAGACCCCACAATCTGCGCCAACTACTGTGGGATTAGCCTCCTCAACATCGCATATAAGGCTCTGTCGAGCGTATTGTGTGAGAGATTAAAGCCCACCGTCAACAAACTGATTGGACCTTATCAGTGTGGCTTTAGACCTGGTATATCAACAACCGACCAGATATTCATTATGCGCCAAATTCTGGAAAAGACCTGTGAAAGGAGAATCGACACACACCACCTCTTCGTCGATTTCAAAGCTGCTTTCTACAGCATAAAAAGAAGCTGCCTTTATGCCGCGATGTCTGAATTCAGTATCCCCGCAAAACTAATACGGCTGTGTAAACTGACGTTGAGCAACACTCAAAGCTCCGTCAGAATCGGGAAGGACCTCTCCGAGCCGTTTGACACCAAACGAGGTTTCAGACAAGGCGACTTCCTACCGTGCGACTTCTTCAATCTGCTGCTGGAGAAAATTATTCGAGCTGCAGAACTTAATCGAGCAGGTACAATCTTTTATAAGAGTGTACAGCTGCTGGCGTATGCCGATGATATTGATATATCAGGCACGACTGGCGCGCTGTTGTTGACTCGGCTATAATCGCGTAAGCGGTGTCTACGCCAGTAAAGAAGAAGAATGTTCGTCATGACAAACTTAGATATGATAAGAATAAAGCAAAGATAATAAAATATAAAGTAGGAGACCATGTCTTACTAAAAAACGAAGAGCGT
The DNA here is from genome assembly GCA_027475135.1 of Bactrocera correcta. Lineage (NCBI taxonomy): Eukaryota > Metazoa > Arthropoda > Insecta > Diptera > Tephritidae > Bactrocera > Bactrocera correcta. The sequence continues at coordinate 2,970,472 of CM050327.1, read as the reverse complement.
CACCAAACTAAGCTTGATCCGAAATTTAAAGGTCCGTTCGAAATAATCGAACAACTAGATGGCGATAGGTATGCTTTAAAGTCCTTAATAAGAAAAAAAAAACGTATATGTATGCACATGAGTTTTTGAGGGCATTGCCCAATAGAGAATTAATTAAAGAAAATGATGAATAAATAGATGACTCCAGAGGAGATGCATCTGACTCTCAAATGAGAAATAGAGATAGAGAAGGCACAGTAGTTGCCTTAGATTCCCAAGAGGAGATATAGAGACCGCGGGGCTAAATTGACCGCACCATAGTAGAAGGATTTGCTGTGGTGGGGATCGGTAAGAATAACTACACATCAAAATTGGAATTATTGAAAAGAAGAATTGTTAAGTTTTATTTAAAAGAAAATGTTATGAAAACGTTTATGTGATGGTATTGTGAAACCAATTTGATTGTTTTGTATAAGATTTAAATGAAGTAAATGGTTAATAAAATTTGACGATAACTGAGAAAATCTTGTCCTAGATCTAACACACGAGGACGTGTGATTTGTCAGGAAGGCCGTGTCGTAGAATGGTAAATTAGCCCACTGTATATGTGTGGCATAGAATGGTTAGTTGGACCATTGTGCATGCATGTACATTTTTGAATGGCAACACGATGTCGTTAACGGTTCTCAGAACGCACAGCGGCTCAGGGAAAGAAATATAATCTGCTGCTGAGTAAGGTCTGTTCGTAGGAGCGTAGAAAAGAGATGGCATTATGATTTGCAAAAAAGTGTGAAGTAGCTTAGAATGTGCGTGGTGAGTTTAGTTAATGTTGCGCCACCGAGACGAACAGAACTTGCTGCGTGTCGAAAATGGAAATAAATGAGCCTTCTCCGACATATACATACATACATATCATCACCTTAAATGCAAAATAACGTATCATCAAAAAATTCGAAATTGAATGTCTTGTTGATTACGCTGCACTACTTCAAATTACATACATAATATTACATATATTCAACATTTTCAGGTTCTGCGCTAAATTATACACCAGTTTTAACCAATATTAAATTTTTTTCACTCATGTTCCATTTTATTTCGGATTTCATTCATGCCACTGTAAATTTCCGAAAATGTTGTTACTTATTTTGCATTTCAGGTGACGATATACTCTTTATAACTCATACATTGGTCGACCAATTCGGCGTAAGATTTGTTAGAAAAAGAAAATTATTATGTGTAGTAAACGAGAGTTGGGTAAGTATCGACCCGATATTACTCATTAACTTTCATCATTAAGGCACCTCACATAGAATCACCAATCATATGGAGCAAAGTCAGCTGGATGTTCGAAAATCCTAGGTCAAGTTTTCGCTCAAATTTATCCGTTTTAGGCACAAAGATACACTGTCATGATTAAAACACGCTCTCCCAATTTTAGTAAGATAACTCAAATATTGGTTGATATATCCAGCACAAAGTTACCTTGAAGTTCGAAAATCTTTATATTAGGTATATGGGGGCTCAGGGATGTATTGGCCCAATTTTTGATACACAGACACCGAAATTTCGTTCGAAAGCCAACTATGTATAGATACCGGGGTCCACATATTCGGCACCCATTTTTGGTCAAAAAATGCCATACTTTAAGGGAATTATTACTGACAAATTTTATTCCGTTACATTAATTACTTCTTGATTTGTGTACTGGGAAGTGAAAAAATTGAATGGAATCTTAAATTAGGCTATATGGAAAGTAGGCGTGGTTGTAGTCCGATTTTGCCTATTTTCACACTGTAACATAGGAATGTTAGAAAAATGATACGTACTAAATTTAGAAATCCCGAGATATGAGGTTTTACCAAAAAGTGGGTGGTGCAACGCCCATTGTCCAATTTTCACACTGACTCTCATGAAACCTTCTCATACTATCTCGGAGAAAAAATTTAATATCTCTGGCGTTATGGATTTATTGCGCTTTTAGTAGTTTTGATCTGTAACGTTATATGGTGAGTGAGCAGGGGTATCTTCCGATTTCATCAAATTTCACACTGTTGGTTGTGATTCTTAAAATATTCAAGCTTGGTTGTTGCAGCTTTAGTGGCCTAGGAGATATGTACATTAAACATACTACAAGGCGCGGCTAAGCCTATTTTTCCAAAAATTTTTACCCACAGGTGCCCCTTGGCACTGCGTTACTCTGGCCAAATTATAATTTTATGCTAGTCTAATGGCGATTTGTGGGCGTGGTAGTGGTCCAATTACGTCCACCTACGAACTCGAAATACATCTGTACATGCGTTACTTCGAGTATGTGAAATGTTGAAATAGTAGGTGCTTCTTACCTGTTTGATATTCATTTCAATTTGGAAAGAATTAAAGGTTTAAACTATTATTTTATGTAAACTGTTTTTTATTCAATGAAACTAATTGTATAGGTAAATATAACTATATCTATTATACTACGATTTTAATGTTTTACTCGTAGTACTCTTGCTCGATGATGTTACTATAATTTTACAAATCTTCTGTTCTCTGGATTTCTTATTCTAAATTTAAGCAATCGCAGTTGCTCTTTTGCTGCTGTCTAAAATTAAAATTAAATTAAAATAGGGCTACATACTCGTTACATAATGGTTTGCTTAATCATGAGGTGTTACATGTACATAGATTTGTAAATATTATTTTGCATACACACTCATGTACATAAGAACATAAATTTAATGTACTCAAATGCAAACTAATGTCTAAACGTGTATACATATGTATGTGTGGAATCTAAATAAAAAAGCATCTTGTATATACAAGTATGTATGTGTATGTGGATATTAAGTACTCGTCAAATTAAATATTTTTATGTTTGCGCATAACTAATCGCACTCAATCCTCTTATTAATTTCTCATCTCGCCATACATTTATGCACTGTCTTTTAATTTCTATTCTATTTATTTTTTCTACGCACATATATTTTGAAAATTTATGTGTTTTACCAATATCTTGAATTATATTCAGAACAATTTGGTTTGTGCTGTATAACAGCAATATGTCAATATACAGTTAACTATGTAAGTAAATCAGTTGCATTGAGCATAAATTGTATACCCATTTTTATTATGTAATTTTTCATTGTTCATCTGAAGATTATGAGATGAACATTTAACTTTTTGTACAAGAATTTTGTAACAATTAACCGTATAGTAAGAAGATTGAGTGCATTGTAAAAAATACATAAATATTTATCAACTAACAAACATACGTTTTGATCTTTAGATGAATGTTATATGAAAAATGCAATCAAACAATAATGAAATTGTTTTTATAATAATAAAATTCGGTATTGTATATTATGTCTGTTATATAGTTATATATGTATCAACTAATAAAGCCGATTGTGAAAATTAAATTTCCTATTCTAAATGTACGCACGGAAATGGATATGAAACTAATAAAATGCCTATAGTTTTTGATTTCTTTTCTCATATTTATGTAATATATTCTTATCCTTTAAAAGTTTTGTTTTCGTAAAATCCTAATTTTTAGCAAATATAGGCACCCTAAATATTAAAGCTTTTGCAAAACACTTTTACCTAATACAGAGTAACAATATTTTTTACTTAATTTTATTTTATTTAGTTTATTTTCAACATTTAGCTTTTCTTTAATTACGATTTTGTTTATCTAACCATTTTTAACAATCTTTGTTTAGTTTCTTCGTTTAATTTGCAGAATTATATAGGTTGCTCTCTTCAAGTCCTTTCGTGTATATCTTAATAAATTTTTTTCTACTTCATTATGGTTTGCTTTTTGCTAAGTTCTATATAATGAGTTATGTTATACTATATACTAATATAAATTGTTAGCTGCTATTTAAATAAAAATTTCTATCCGTTTATCAGAAATTGGGCATCCGTTATTTTACAGTTTTATTTGCTTAAAGATTTATTTGTCCTTCATTAAACATATATATTGAAAACAGAATTTAGTGTTGTTATCGCTTTCGGATATTTAACTATGGTCTGAGACTTCGTGGAGATATACTCCACTTTGCAAAGTTGATTACCATTCTAAATGTTTAATGATTGCAACTAAATACTATATTCTTTAAAATCAGTTAATTTTTATAGGATATTTGAGAGATTATATAATAACTCAAATTTAGGGGTTATGTTAAGTTATCACAAATATTAACGAATCCAAGTAGAATTTGGCTCAAAATTTCTCTAAATTGTTCAAAAAGGCATAAATACGATTTCACTGAATTCCAGTTAAAAATACGCAACAAGATCGAAAACACTTTTCTTTCTAATTTCACGGCAGACACCGTATTTAATGGTGAAATATACATAATAGAAAAGTACTATTTAATTCGATAATTTATCGAGTTTTTTATCATTGCAATAAATATTGAAATTTTGAATTATTTACCCAATATGGACAAATGTAGGTTAGGATTTTGTAACTTGAAAAGCATTGCAAATAACATTCATATATCAATGTTCAAGTCTCGAATAATGTTTTTAAACTATTGCAAATGGTAACTAGTAATATCTTTGAAGAGAAATAGTTTTCTATATAAAAACATAGGGAGCACTACTGCTTCTGTGTTGACAATTAAGTGAATGACGAAAAAGTTAAATCTTCACCAATTTAAGTACAGCACAATTAGATAATTGGAAAACTTAGTTTCTAGATCCATGATGTAAATTCAGAAAATTATACAAAATATCTAGTTATAATTCGAAATCAATGTGCGTTTTGAGAGTTATGAGTTACGTGCGTGGGAATCATCGCCGACACAAAATATAGGTTTAGGGTGAATGCTATGAAATTTTGAAGATAAATACAATTTTACTGTTTTCGAACAAAAATCTACGCATTTAAATATTGTTTTTAATTTATTATTTTTAGATCAGTTTAAAGTGTTAAGATTTAAGAATAATTTTTAATAAAGTGCAAACTAAATGCTTTTAATAAGTGTATTTAATAAATTACATTGATAATCTTAAGGATTTCTATAAAAGTTTTTACAATAAGATGTAGTAAATTCGACTCTTGATTTTTTTCTGAATATATGACCGAGTACGGGGTTTGATTATTTGTTAAACATGTTTTTAGGTATTCAACATTTTTGAAACCCAGACATTAGTGCTCATAAGAGTTTAAAGCTGGTATTGAGTATTTTTTTACGTTAATGGTTGATAAAGCTTTTTTAGCCACAGTCTTGATTAATTAAATTTAATTGTTTGTGAATTACTTTCATATGCATTTCAATGATGAGTTGTTCGCATTTTCACGGGTTGTAATTGTATTTATATGCAGTACAATTGCGGTCGAATTTTTTCAAATGGAAATTATATAAGAAAAACTTTTATCATACCTATGTTTTCAATATTGATTGAATATATAGTATGTAGATATTTTTTGATGAAAGTTTAAAAACACAGAGTAATTTTAATACATATAAAATACAAATGTATACACGCGCTTACTGCACGATGATTTATTTTGAGGCAAAATGAGTGTGTAGTATGAAAATGGTATAAATCAATGCAGATAAATTTTAATTAATAAAAAATATAAATTTTTAAAGAACTGTTTCAATAATAATTAAGTAATTTACATTGGTTCATACATGACTAACATGTACACCTCTTCTGTTTGACAAAATTGAACTCAAGACACGTTTAATTGGTTGTTTGAGGATATAAGACACATAAGATGCAGATAACGCAATCATGTTAGATCTGCGATACGATCGTTCAATAGTTGTGCTCCAAAAGGAATTTTTGATTGACCGGTATTTTGAAGAACGTAATATTTTTTAATTTTTTGTGACGCTCTTAGTGGCAGCATTATTGATTGATTTAAATTAAACGAGTGATGTGACCAAAAATAATTGAAACATTTAAAACGATGGCATATCCTTTAAATATATATAAATATAAACTCTTTTTGAGGCTAGTTGAGGGTCAGCTGAATTTCAAAAGCACAAGCAATAAACGAATGAATTTGAAAATGATATATACCAATTGATATATACCAATATGTGTAAAATGTTAAAAATATCAACTTGCGTGGCTATCAATAAATTTGGATTGAATGTATTATATCTAACCTACGAGTTATGCAAGGCGACTAGGGTATAGTTGCTGATCTTTAATAATAATTTGTATTGCATATGGTTATTGACCTAAGAGGTATGACAATTAAGTAATGAGACTGATTCCATAAAAACCGCATATTTGAAAATTATTCTACAACTCTGCCGTCCTTTTCAAAGTAGTCCCTTTGGGCAGGTATACAGCGATTCCAGCACGTTTTCCATGCTTCGTAACATTTCTGGAACGCTTCGACTAGGATGTCCGTAATCGACTCAAAATGGCTTTCTTTGATCACCGATTTTGTTTTAGGAAACAAAAAAGTCACAGGGTGACATGTCGGGCGAATAAGGCAGCTGTTGCATCACGGCGATCCCTTTAGGTGCCAAATACTGGGACACGCTGAGGGCGGAGTGGCACGGCGCGTTGTCGTGATGAAGGATCCAGTTACGAGCGATGTCTGGGCGCACCCTGTTGACTCGTTTTCGCAATCTTTCGAGTACTTGGCAATAGTAGACTTGATTCACAGTTTTCCCCGGTGGAACGAATTCTTTTTGGACGATTCCACGGATATCAAAAAAGGCAATAATCATCCTTTTCACCTTCGACTTGCTCATGCGAGCATTTTTCGGGCGGGGGGCGCGCGGAGACAACCATTGTGAGCTTCGGCGTTTGGTTTCCGGGTCTAAGAGCACTATCACCATACACTCTTACAATTTTAGCGTACGTTTCCGAAGCTGTTTCGCCCAATCTGGCGCAAAATTTTATCGCGACGCGTTGCTCTTGATTTCGTTTTTCCATTTTCGTGACGAGCACTACAAACACACGTCTACTCAACTTGACGCAGCAGGCGAACTAAACAAGCTACAGCGATGGTACATATATTAATAAAATGGGAAGGGATCCCGGAAAAAGATAAAAGGAATTCCAAGGCCACAGGTTTGCCACAAGCGCGGCAATAAAATCAGTCTCATTACTTAATTGTCAAACCTCCTAGTATACTTGAAAATGAACATTAAATCGCTTTTCTACATTTTTGGGAACCACTTTTTATAGTATTTGTTAGAAATTATCAAATTTATGCAAGAAATACTTAAATGATTCAGAAAGAAATGGAAAACAATGAACTTCATTATAATTTAGATATATTATTTTAATAGGTTTGAAAAGTTTTGGGCATTAAATATATAAAGAAAGTGTTTTCGTACTTCACTGATTTGTTTGTACACATTTATTTCACAGTAGGGGTATTCGCTTGCTCTTGCAAGATTGCAGATTGCAAAAATACTATACCGAAATATATAAGGGCACGAGAGCACCCATTGCAGAATCTAGTGATATATGAACCTCTGATTCGGTCAATTTATTGTGAATGACTATTATGCGCATAATGTTTAACAAATAAAAACTGTAACAAATCTTTATAATTTAAATACAAATTATAAAACCTATTTAAAACTTACCTTCCTCGACAATTTAACGACGTAATATGTCTCTATGTAAAATGGCAGCTAAAACAGGGTTGCAACAATATTTTTGCGTGTCATTGCACGCAAATATACATATGCACGTGGGTTTTGGTCTGACATATTTTACTGCCATTACAAATAATTTTCTGCGTGTGTTTGTTGTTGTGCAGGTGCACCAAGAGGAAATATATGCAATTCTTGCAAAGTGCATTGCAAGAGCAAGCGAATATCCCTATTATATGAGCAGAAACGCTTTAATTCGATATCTAACTTCTTGTTCAATTCTATTTATACACAATGACAAAACGGTTGCACGCTGACAAATGACCAGTGTTGCACTACTAATATTTGTATGTGGTAAACGAACAAAACTAAAATAAAAAGATAGATGATGGACAATCCTTTTTTCAGATTTCTCTTGAGAATAACCAACCAGACACGCCCGTGTTGGACCGACTAAGGTTATTTTTTTGAAGTGCGGATGAAGACCGCCGAAAAGCTAAAAATTGATTAATTTCCTGGTAATTTTGGTAAAATATAATTATATTTTTCAGTTCATTTACAAAAGTGATCTATACGGTAACACTAGCTATTATCAGTTTGTAACCGTTTTGTTATTGAACAATAAGTTAAATATTGAGTAAAAGATATTTTGCAATTTATAAAAGAAAATAACTGTGTACAATCGAATTAGTGAAGTGTTAGTGGATATATTAGTCAAAAATATGAAATATATTTTAAATCGAAAAAATACAAACTTCAAATAAATTTCAACTTTAAATGCAAATATCTCGAAAACTATAAGTTTTCCAGGATTATTTGGAGAATCTCCTCTGTCCGCCCACACCCATTTTAACTGCTGATCAGTATTTCACAAAAAAAAATTTTGAAATGGAAACATTCCAAAACACGCAAAATACTGTAGGAAACTGGTCATGAACAGTTTGAGCAGTTTTCAGCTGACTGAATTTCACATTCCTGTAAACTATAACAAAAGTGGGGAATGGCTACTCATATCCTACTAATTATACTCGCGCCAGTCGCCATACATAATGGGATGAGAAGAATTTTCTATTGTAAATTGATTAGTTAAAATAAGAATTATGTATGGTTTCAGTAAGCAGCGTAATATGGATTTTCGTTAATTAAAGTTATACATCTTTGTTTATCTAAATGTTTTGTTATTACTTATATAAGTCTTTTTTCCTTTTCCTTAAAAAGGTAAAACTGTATTTTAATATTTTGTCTACAAAATCACACGAATAAAATTGTACAGAATTCACTCGCACTATCATTATAACAAACATTCATTTTATTTAGTTCTTACGTACTATACAATAAATATTTTTTACTAAGAACTACATACAAATGTTGAGAATTTTTTTTTATTTGGGACCAGATTTGCAAACCGGTGTCAAATCTGTCAATCCACATTTTCTGTATTAATGGAACCGAAATAAAACAGTTATAAAATTTATAATTTTAATTGTGTAAACATGTCACACTAATTAGTAATCGCACATACAAATTAGTACGTCTGTCCTTCAAATGCTATTTGAGACTCAATAATGATAATGTAAGTATGGTATTTCATATATTTCCCTCTTGAGTTACAAAATAATTAAAACCATACACCTCAAACATTCGCATATATAGACCTATTAGTTGTTAAATTTCAGGTGATGAAAATTATTCAGGGCTTTAATTTACATGTAGTTGTATTTAAAATGTTCATCTGTACATGTGTGTTGAATATATTGGGTTTTAAGTCGATCATTGCTTGCTGAAGTTGATAATAATAATATTTAAAACAATTTTTTGTTTTTATTGAGGTCCCTTGGAATAACTATACATACATACTCGTAAGAACATTAGAATAATAAGTGAAGTTATTTTGACGAAAACTAATTTGGGGCGATAAACAAAACGAACGTTAAAAGAATTAGAATTAGTATACTAATTGATCGATGTCGTTACGTCTTTTCTATATTCTTTGTTATAAATACTTATAAATAAACGAGAATTGCTTCAGGTCTCTGTACTTTTGACTTTTAACGAAAAAATATTGTAAGTCCTGGAGTTGAACGATCCAAATTTTGTTTTTGAACCTTAATAAGTTAAGTTTCTGTATCAATTTAGTGATTTTGTTGTGTTTAATATAAATCTCACTATCATCATCTTTTACTACTCCACAACATACTGAATTATATGTTTACCTGTTTTTTAATAACTCCGTAGAACCCTTGGCTTGGTATAGAAGTAAAGGAATTGTCTTCGAGATATTGAGTCACAAGTGAAAAAGTAATTTCTCCGCTTTTCGTTCAGTTTTTCTCCAAAATCGAATTATTTGCTTCGAAGTTCGAAACAAGTTTTCCTCTCCTCACAATGTTCATCATAATTATAGACCTCAATCAAATTTTCTATTGCGATTTTAAGCCACAAACATAGTACATACATATGTATGTATATCTGTTTTCATAGCGTTTAATTGTTTCCCCTTGAAGCGGGCGCCCATTGGAGCCTCGATTATGCGAAAATTTTCTCCCTGCTCATCAGATTCGCTTAAGAACTGATTTTCTAACAAATCGAGGGGAACATGCAGTAAATGAACATGGCTTTCGAAAAGGCTTCTATAAGAATATTTACATATTTATCATAATTAACATGAAAATGTTTGCCAATCACATTAATGATAATTGTCTTTAATGCACTCCAAATAATTCTAGTATTACTAAAATCGTCACCACCTTTCACTTGGAACTTATACTATATAATATACGCACAATACCAATACAAGAAAAATCACAACCCTTACAACAACAATTTCGAATTTTTTAAATTTTTTCAAAATCTGACTTTGGTCACTTAAAACATCTGTCATATTCGCAAGCCTGACAGACAAATGTTTTAACTCTTTGAAATAAGAAGAAATTTTTCGTAACTTATACTTGTATACCATAATTAATAATTGTGTTTGAAATAAGCTTAATCTCGTACAGCGAAGGCAAATATTTAAATTTTGGAGAAAATTTTTTCACTTCTGATTCAATTCGTTTGGTCCAATTCCCCCCCAAAAAATGGCTTTTGCCGTATAGTGCAACCAATAATACTCATTATATTATATTGATCTTTTTAATGTTTTGCAAATGAAAATGCATATCTTTTTGATAAATTTTCGTTGATGTCTTTTCCGCAATTACGCTTATGAAACATGTGTACCTTCAGATTTTAAAAGATGTAGGTAAGATATTTATGTGACTGTGCTCTGAGGGAGGTTTTAGGACCAAGTGCCCGCAAGACTCCACTTTAGTCGATTAATTAAGAGGTTTCGGAGTGTATATACCATATACCCGATTATTTCGCATGTAAAACAGAACCATGGTGAAATCATAAGCAAGTGTATCACTATCAATTCAGCAGGTAATATTTTTGGGGAAAAATTTTTAGCAACAAAAACATTCTAGTAATATTATTAAGATTCTTATTGACAGTATATTATAAATAGTTAGAGTAAAATAAGTTTCAATCCAAAAAATGTATGTACAACATTTTTTTTGCGTCCAAAGTATATGAATTCACAATTAGCTTTTTTTTACATCGCTACCTCCCGGTTTTAGGCCCTTTGTCTCCTATGCAAAGTTGTTCAGAATGATTCGCTGATTTAATATACTTGTACATATGTATGTAACATATATAGTATGTAAGTAAAAGTAAAGGGAATTTGAACAATATTCAATGAATATTGAAGCAATCAAAAATTAAACAAGAGCAAGACTTTTGGATGTATGATATTTTTACCATGCGCTGGAAGCTTTAACAATATACTGTTGTAGATAAATCTCATTTCGTACTTTCTTTGCAGCGTTTCTTTAATTTATGAATATGTACAAGTATATAGTATATAAAAACACATAATTACGGTTGAATTATCCATATACACATATATATGGGAAAAACATAAGTTTATGTATGTACGTTCCATGTTTCTAAGATTACTTTTGTTGACCGATCATTATAAATTAAAAATTATCTAAATATGTTAAATGTGTATATACATGTATGAATAGAACTAGGTGATATCTTAAATTATTAGGTCGCTTTCATTTCGAAGAAGCCTTAAAGTAGTCCGTTTTCGAAATGAAATCGTTAGAATTAGTACTATTACCGCTATTTATAAAGCTATAGCTATTATATAGACGTTGTCTCTTCCTGGTAAATTTATTGGTAGCCATGGTCGCGGCTGTTGTGCATACGGTTGGTGATGCTGAGTGCGCTTCTTGTAGTTGTGTTGTCGTTGATGAACTATCCGGCGAATCTTGTATGGTTGTTTCGGCGTCTTCGGAAATTGTAGTCTCCATGATGAAATGTAAAGCATTGGGAACTCTTCGGCCGACATTTGATGATAAATCGGAATTGCATTTGACCCCGGCAATAATATTTTCTGGTTTTGTAATATTTAACTTGGGTGACGTTAGAGATAGTGGTGTCGTAATGGTAGGCATTTCGATGTTTGTGACGGGCATGGAGCACTCAATTTCTTCTATTCAGCTGCCATATTTATTGGAAGATGCGTAGCTATTAACTGCGGCAGATCCATTCGATGGCATGTGAGTATCAGGCACTAAATGTGGAGTTCTACTAGATACAGGTGGCAAAATAGGACTGGTTGGCCAATGGTATGTTGCAGCAACATTATTGGATGAGGGAACACTTCTATGCAAAAAGCAAGCAGTTTGATCACGGTTAATAACATTAAATATACTGATTTATTTAAAAAATGATCAAAAGTTTGTTGGTTTTAATTATGAGTTTTTGTAGGGTAGATATCTGTACTAACAGTTACTCTAAATTGATTTATCAAACTATGTAGAATATTTTAAATAAGATCTAGCAAAGTACTTGAATTAGAAAATCGCATTCGGTAAACTGTAACTAATAATGTACATTATCCTGATTCTCATTCTTTAGAAACGAGCTTTATTTCATTATAATATTATTTAGTATTGTTTTTGAAAAGGTATGTCATTCAGTTTGCCATTTGGGCTTGTATATAAAAACTGGTGGTTTACTTTTGAATCATCCTGTAACACAGGCTATATAACGGACAATTTACTTTCTTTTTTGTAAGAGTAAATTCATACCGCGTTGAAAAATTTCTAGAGAGATCACAAGGGCTTAGGGCTGTTATGATTGGCTTTACGAACCATTCAGGTATGGATAAAAATCACTTCTAAGGTGTTAATTGGTCACATTTGATCACTCTTTTTTTTCTAGAATATTACATTAATATGTAATAAATTTACTATTAACCGATTCACAAGAAACAAGAGCCAAGGCAAGAATTTCTGTTCGAGCACTGCATTTCTTCAAGTATTTTTCTGCATGAAAGTGTAAAATTTTGTGGAAGTGGATAGGGAGGTAACTGAAAACTTAAGTGCAAGGAGAAGCATTTGCTCATACATGAGAAACAGATAAATTCTACACAAACCTTGAGTGGGGAAATAACATCGGAGATGCGTTGAACAGGGACTGTGGCGACGCCTGAACTGAAGTAGCCGCTGCATCTGGATGTAGAAAGTTTTTGCGTTGTTCTATCCTTTCTTGATGTTGAGTTAGACAACGAGATATTACGTCAGGTAAGCTCTCTAAATGGTCCTACAATGACAAATTACAAATGTTTATATATTACATAATTATACACTACATATACATATGTATATGTTGAAGTTGGTTTTGATAATTTTTAATATACCTGCAATGACTGCAATTTGTCCTCTAAATTTGTGAGTCGCTCTTCAATAGCATCTTGACGACTCGACATGTCCGAAATAATCTCGTAGACGGTGTTTTGAGTCTAAAATATTATTAAAGTATTTAATTAGCGTACTTATATTTGCAAAAAAATTATAATTGGAAGCGTAAGTTAACACAATTCGACAAAATGCATGACGGAATTACCGCTACCCACTTTAAGAATGCTAAACTACAATTAGAGCAATTCAAACACGCCACTAACAGTTTGCGTCGCTTCTGACGCCTTGCGCTGCCGTCGTCGAGACATCAGAATATTAAATTGGTGATATTATAAGTTTAGAATTAAACTTCCCTTTTAATTCGGTTACTAATTGAGCAGGAACGTTAATCTATATATATAAGAATGAATTACTTTTCCCCTTGGTCACGGCATCATGCGTGAATGGCTGGACCGATTTCACTAATTCTTTTTTTGTTGTATTTGTTATTATTAGGAGAAGGTTCTTATATAAGAAAAAATTACGAAAGTTGCGCAGGAAACTAGAACATTTCACTTTTTGAATAAAACGAGTGTTTTTACTTGCGCTTACTATTAGTCAATGTTCGTAGCCCAACATCTGCGAACTGTTAATGATGTATTGTGCGGCACATACAGAGAGCCTGTCAAAGTTTGGGATTGCTAGAGAATGACGCTCATTGGGTCCACACTCTTAAAGGTGCTGTGATTTCGTCAAATGCTAAACAAATACGAACATTGTTTTTAATAATTTTGTCTACATGCTTTCCATCAACACCGATTGATTTATGGAACAAATACAAAGATCATATGGTGGAAGACATATTACCTGAGAAACGAGTTAGAACATTGAATGCATATTTGCAGCAAATAAAGGATTAATACAATTAGGAATGACAACGCCCAATTGCTCAATGCATGAGGTATTTAATGTAGAATTGTCGAAACTCAATATGATTCCGATTAAAGAAACCGTTCAAAGATATGCTCCTCTTTTAAATGAGCAACAAAAATATGCCTACGATAATTTTATGAAAGTAGTGAACGATGGAACAGGTGGATTTTTTTTTCTTAGATGTTCCTGGTGAGACTGGAAAACACATTTTTGATATCACTGATTTTCGCAACAATTAGATCTCAAAATGGTATTGCACTTGCACTTGCTTCGTCAGGTATTGCAGCCACGTTGTTGGAAAGCGGTCGGACAGCTCATTCCGCACTCAAGTTGTCCTTGAACATGCAAATAAAGGACACTCCAACCTGCAACCTTTCGAGAAATTCAGCAATGGCCAAAATGTTGCAGCAATGCAAATTAATAGTTTGGATGAATGCACAATGTTAAATTAAGTATGACCATGGGAGTCGAACTGCAGAATGACCAATCTGGAGAAACTTTTTAAAAGCAATATTGGTAATTGAAAAATACCTGTTGACTCATAGTCTGGATACATACATACGTTCCATACCAATTTCTTTCACTTTATGAAATCTAAGACAGAACTGATTGATAAGGTTTTCCCAAATATTGCACAAAATTATAAAGATCATGTTTGGACTGCAAAAACCATTGATGTCAATAAAATTCAAAATAAGATAACTGGTGAATTGATTACATACAAATCAATTGATTCAGTCACTAACCAAGATGACATTGTTAACTACCCAACGGAATTCTTAAATTCGCTGCAATTATCCGGATTACCACCTCATAATCTGCAATTAAAAATCGGATCGGCAATAATCATGTTACGGAATATAAACCGGTGAAGAGATTAATGAATGACGTGATAGAAGCCACAATTTCGAAAGAGAAATACAAAGGTGAAGACGTTTTAATTCCATGGATTCCTCTAATTCCGACATATTCGACTTTAAGCGGTTACAATTTCTAGAGCGGCAAGCATTTGCAATGTCGATAAATAAATCACAAGGGCAGTCGCTAAGTGTTTGTGGCATTAATCTTGAAAATTCATGTTTTTCACATGTCCAGTTATATGTCGCCTGTTCCCGTGTCGGAATACCAACATTGCTATTTATAAACGCGCCAAAGAATAAAACTAAAAATGTTGTGTATGATAAAACATTAGAATAATAAACATTTGTTTTTGGAATAATTTTGATTTATTAATATACCAATTAGAATTCTATAATCACAGTTAAGAAGACAGAACATTGTCTGTGGGTCAGCTATACCTAATAAAGAAACTAACTTCATTCAGATAAAAATGTAACAGATATTTCTTAATTATGGGGCGGTACGAAGTTCGCCGGGTTAGCTAGTTGTCAATAAAACAAAACTTTAAAAGAATTAAAAGTTAGTTAACCTGTATAATCGTCTGTCCGTTTACCTATAAGGTTGTAGTGATAGAATATTGGGCGATATAGGGATATTAGAGCATATTAAAACTGAGCTTTCATGATAAATCGTTATTAGCACCAATATAACTAATTGGGCATCATCCAATGGTATCCGTATCATCCAGGAGTTTCTTCTATACATTTGTGTCAAAGGATATGAATTAGTCCGTTTATTAAAATCTATAATATCCGCGGAACCCACGAATGTAGTTGGGATATAACTCATCTGAAGTAAATAAACGTTATGTTTTTAATAGTAAATTATTTTTAATCCCAGCTTAATTTTTATTTTAGCCATTTCATTTAATATCCCCCATAGTGTAGCCGATTCTAGTATTTCTAATAGTTAAAATCTAAAATCTCAACGTAGTAAAACGCGCTGAAGCAATTGATTACGAACGTACAGTATTATCACCTGACTGTCAGATCAAAAAGTCATCAACCAGATCGATCATGTTATAATATGCGGAAGACACATCTCCAGTGTTTTAGACGTGAGTACGTTCCGAGGTCCTAACATCAACTCAGACCACTATCTTGTTGCAGCCAAGATACGCATCCGCCTCTTTGTAGCAAAAAACGCACTTCAACAAACTCAAGGAAGGTTCGACGTCAAGAAGCTGCAATCACAACGATTTTCTACTCGACTTGCACTCCTGCTCTCTGAGAGCACTCATAAACAACTTGGTATAAGGGAACTGTGGGACGGCATTTCAAGCTCCTTACGTATAGCTGCAACCGGAACCATATGTTTTCGGAAAATGCAAAAGAACAGCTGGTACGACGATGAGAGCCGTGGCGCAGCTGCGAGAAAACAGACTACCTACCTCGCAACGTTACGATCGACCACAACACGTGCGGGATGAAATGCGTGACTATGAAGAGCTTGACAAAGCTGGCCGATAGGGGTAATGTTCGTAAATTCTATGAAAAAATGCGGCAAGAAACAGAAGGTTTCAAAAGCGGGACTTACACTTGGGGAACCCCCAGAGGTGACCTAGTAACCGATGCGCAGAGCATACGAAAATTATGAAGCTAACACTTCTACACCCTGCTGCATGGCAGTGAAAGCATAACGCCAGGAAAAGGCGAACTCGATTCCCCAATTGATGATGATGGAGCAGATGTTCCATTGCCCGACCATGAAGAAGTTCGAATAGCAATTACCCATCAGAAGAATAACAAGCGACCAAATATTCACCATGCGCCAAATCTTGGAAAAGACCCGTGAGAAGAGAATTGACACAAACCACCTTTTCGTCGATTTCAAAGCTGCTTTCGACAGCACAAAAAAGAAATTCCTTTATGGTATCCCCGCAAAACTAATACGTTGAGCAATACCAAAAACACCGTCAGGATCGGGAAGGGCCACTCAGAGCCGTTATAATACCAAACGCGGTTCCTCCAGACTGTATAAGGAAGCAGGTGGTGAACGAGGCCAAGACAAAATATTTCCTATCATCAAACAAACAGTCATCGCACTCACGACTTTTCTCTCTCGTCTCTGTTGACAGTCATAACATTGAAGTCGTAGATAATTTCACCTATCTTGGAACCAGTATTACCACCAACAATGTCAGCCTGGTCATCCAACGCAGAATAACTCTTGCCAACAGGTGCTACTTCGGACTGAGTAGACATTTGAGAAGTAAAGTGCTCTCCCGACGAACAAAAACTAAACTCTACAATTCATTCATTATTTCCGTCGTACTATATGATGCAGAGGCATGTACAATGACAACATCTGATGAGTCAAAGTTACGAGTTTTCGAGATAAAGGTTTTGCTAAAGATTTATGGTCCTTCGCGCGTTGGCCATGGCGAATATCGCAATCGATGGAACGATGAGCTGTATGAGAAATACGACGACATTGACTTATTTTAGCGAATTAAACACATAACTCCATCCCCCAAAAGACAGCTATACCTATTCTATATCTATCTATTCAGAGATAAAAGTATTTTTACAACTTGATTTGACAGAATTTTGATTATTTAGTAAATGCAAATCTATCGCATAGGAGATGCTGTCACTACCTTATTATCCAGAAAAAAAGGGGAGGGGGGACTTATAAAAAGAGTTATATGGCAATGGAAAAGATCTATAATTTTTGTATGGATGTGAAAAAACATAACCTCAAAACATATGTGAAAAATTCATATAATTCAATTTTAGGGGTATTTTATTTTTATATTGTACAAAATTTAATTTTTTTATTTTATTTGGTATGGTCGAACCTTGTTATGTCCTAAGCAATCGGTTTTTTTTTTTTAATTTAAAATATTTCTTTTTTCTTTTTATATCGACATAATATCGGAAAAAGAACCTAATTTTCAATCAAAAATCTCAAGTCAAAATGTGAGTAGACCTTATGACTACTGAAATATCTTCCTTCTGATGGTATTAATACTTTATACATTTACTGTGGGGCGTTTTTCACGTGGCGGGTCCCAAACATAGCGCGCAACCTTTTGTTTCATCTGCCCATAATTTTGTAGTACATATGCTATATATATAATGAAACATCAGTAAAAAATCAGTTTTAAATCATGGTGTAAAACTTTAAATCGAAATTTTGAAATTTCCCGCACGCAAGCGAGCGAACCATTGTTGTGCTACATGAACTGATACACCATCGTTTCTATAAACTTCACAAATTTCATTGGTGGCTTGCACGACATTCATCCCTTTTTTATACCAAAAGTTCAAAATATAGTGAATTTCATCATTATTTTGACTCATTTTTGAACAGCCTTAACTTTTTTTTAATTTCCCCAAATTTAATTTTTTGGTTTAATGAAACTTAAAATGTCACCTTTCCAACACTATATGGTGTGGCACAATGTGATTGGTAGCACTGGTGATAAACGAAAAGACTTTTTTCGACTATTCAATATTTTAAATTAAAAGAACTAAGGAAGGGCTAAGTTCGGGTGCAACCGAACATTTTAATTCGTGCAACTTGCAAGAAACAAAGCCAGAGGAATGCCTTAAGATGTAAAACGTAAACCAGAGCTTAGGAATATAGGCAGTTTTATATATACATATACTCTATATAACTCATACACTGACCGACAAATTCGGCATACGATTTGTTAGGGAAACGGCATTCATTATACGTAGTATATGGGAGTTTGGGTAGTATTGACCCGATTTTATATATTAACTATTATTATGCCACATACTAAAAAATGTTCCATGGGTTTAAGGTATCTCACAAACAAACACCAATCATATGGAGCAAAGTCAGCCGGATGCTCGAAAATCCTGGTAATGATCATATGGGGGCTAGGTCAAGTTTTCACCCAATTGTGTCTATATTAGGCACTATGATATATGAATGAGAAAATATGTTATGTAATCTTCAGTGAGATAACTGAAATGTTGGGCGATATATCCAGCATAAAGTCAAGTCACCTGGAAGTTCGAAATTTTTTTATTAGATATATGGGGGCTCAGGGAGCATTGACCCGATTCAACACATCTTTTATACACAGAATTTTTATTGTTAGAAAAGGATTCTATCTCAATTTCAATTGTATATCTCACTCATTGACAGATATTTTCGTTTAAAAGTCAACTATAGGTACTGGGGTCCACATATTTGGTACTTATTACTGCAAAATTTTATTCCGTTATACTAATTACTTCTTGTTTTGTGTACCGCAAAGTCAAATGGATTTTTAAATTGTGTTATATGGGAAGTATACGTTATTGGTTCTCATAAATCCCTTTTGTTCTATCTCGTAGGTGGAATTTAATGTCTCTGGCGTAATTAGTTATTGTTTTATTGCGCTTTTAGTAGTTTTGAACTGTAGCGTTGTACGGAGAGTGAGCGGGGTTATCTTCCGATTTCATCTATTTTCACGGTCGGTATGAGTTTAGCTTATATATGCAGTAAACATATTTAAGGGAGGATAAAAGGCACGACCACTTTTTCTAAAATTTTTTACCCACAGGTGCCTTTTGCTACTGCAATATCCTGTATACGAAGTGTCGTCGAGATATCTAAATTTTTACTCAAGTTTATATATATAACCCATTTATATCGTTTCGATTTAGATGATACGTACAACCGTGATGTGTACAAAACTATATTATATATAAGAAAGTAAATTCAAACTAAATTAAAAGGATTCTTTTTGTTTTAGAAGATAAAAATAAAAACCCAAAAACTGAGTTATATGAAAATTTCACATACATTTTGAGGTTGTGTCGTAAAAGGATGTAATAAAGAAACCAATTGTCGCAGTGATCAGGGATAATAACAACTAAGAACAAATTGATTAAAAACCAAAAATTCCAAAGAAAATTGGACCAAACTGAAACTGATCTTTGCACAGGATATCGAAGAAGAAGGTGACGAAGTTGCTGACGAAGACACAGAAGAGTCGAGTTAATCTTTGTGTATCAAAGAAAACTATGCATTAGCTTATAAAAATTTTTCACATCGTTAACATTCCAATTGTTTTCTCGACTTTAATAATTCTTGCCGACGCTTATGGACAGACATACTATGCCAATTTTGTGCCTATTTAGATTCAATTGTTGAAGTTATGGTAGTAAAGAAAGAAAACTAAGTACACCTGCATTAAAAAATAACTAACTACTTCATTTAAAGATAGTTACATGCACATATCTATGAGCAATGCAAATGTAACCACTGTGCCAATATTTGAAAATTAAAATATTTGATTATATATACTATACGAGTATATTATTGTAAGTGGATCAAAATTTAATCCTTAATATAATGAATACCAAGTGCAAATTATTTCATCCCTTACCTTCGCCATGTCTGTTATTGTATTGGCATTATCCATTAGTTTTCGTTGATCCATTTTAACCTTTCGCAACCTGTTTGACATCAGAAAAATCGAAAAATTTATTAGACGAAACAATTGTCTACTTAGGTAATATACGAATAATATAAATTTAAATTTATTGCAGTTGAATTTAGTGTCGAAAAAACTTTGCTTTGTTAAAATCCTTTGTGGAACTATTCTTTATATAAATAAAAATGAGTCGCTATAAGTCCATGAAACTTTGGGACATCAATAATTGTATTATGTGCGTATTTATTTCCAGTGATTTAATAAAAAAATATTAATCTTTAATAATCCAGTGGTTCATTTATAATTCTACCTGCTTTCATGTTTAACGGAACATTTTTATTTTATTTCGTCATAAATATTTCGCGTAAATAATGATTACGTTATTTCGAAGAAGAATTATGTCTTCGGAAAGACCCACTACGAAAAAGGGCCGGAATCACAATTAAAAAATCAGCAGAACCACACATTGTAACGAACATAGAGTGTTCATTTTTTTCATCGCTTCAACATTACATCGTAGATAAAAATTATCATATGATCAAAATTTATTAATAATGTGTTTCCAAGTAAACCTATGACAGTGCAATCAGTTTGTTGATAATCTTCATTTTATTCCACGCGAATTCCAACAACATTCCCAAACAAGGTACTGAGTTTTCCAATAAGCATGATTTGATTTATAATTATCATTTCAGCTACTTTTAATAGGTCGTGATATGTAATTTTTTTCATTGTTTTCAGTAATGTTTACAATTTACAAATTATTCAACTTTATTATCAAATAATCGTTTTCTAATTGGAATTTTCGTGCGCTTTTGCTATTCTATCGCGTAATAATCGTCAACACTATTCGTCGAATTGTTAAAAATTTTGAGCGTACATTTTCTTTACATAATGTTCAAGTGCCAATAACACAAAGAGCCGCTCAAACTAATGAAAATATTGCTGCCGTTCGAGCAAGTGTTTGCTGAAGACCGCAAATTGTCGATTTCAAGACGTTCTCAAGAATTAGGACCATCTCAAACCACAACCTGGTGGTTTTTAAGAAAGGATTTGAGGGTTTGTATAAAATTGTTCTCATTCAAGAACTGAAGCCATTGGGCCAACGTAAACGTTGTAAATTGGTTGATGCAAAGTGCCACACAGCACGTGGAACAACCCAATATTGCGAGAAATTCGATTATTGTATTTAAAGAATATACTTGTCTGACCTAACACCATTAGACTGCTTCTTGTGGGGTTATTTGATGTCATTGTCTTCAAGCATTAGAAATCAATAGTGAACGTGCTATTCATACTCTATCACTTGATTTAGTGGAAAAAGAACTCGAAAATTTGCTTCATCGAATTCGTTCCTACAAAAAAAGTCTTGAAGTCAATTAGTGTGTTTTTTTTTAAATCATTTATTGGAAAACTCTGTTAATGATTATAACTGACTTTGAGTAACTAATTTAATTTTAGAACCCCATACCTAGTTTAATATAAAAAGATTATTATAGAACAGAGTTTTCAAGAGGATGGCTAAAATTTATAAAATTAAATTTTAGAAATAGTTTTAGAACCAATAAAAAAATATCTTTCATATTAACATAAATATATTAAATTTATATAAAATTACCTATATTTTTGTTTAAAGGACAAAATATTTATTTTTAATATATATCATGATAATTTTTCTTTATGAGTCGGGGAAACCTTAAGTTTTGCATCTAAAAACAATCAACGACCATGAAATTTATATGACTTCTAACTGAAATTTAAATTAGGCACAATTATTTACTTATTTAAAACAGGCGCATATTTCTTTTTTGTAATTTTACTACATTTGTGAAAGTTGTTGCGCTATACAAAGTTTTGTCTTTAATAATGCATGTTAAGATTACTTAAAATATCAAATAATATCAAGCGCTTAAGTGTATCCGACATACTACGGGAAACGGAAATGTTCTTTCTTTTTTTCACTAAATTTTATTTTATAAAATAGCCGAAACATTTTGCACACTGAATTTTCTTATACGTATTTAAGAGAATAGCTTAACTATATAGAGAAAATTATTTAAAAAGATTGGTTACTAATTTCCATTGATTTACTAAATCTTTAAGTGGATCAGACAAACAATTTTCTTAAATATAATTCGATTTTAATCTAAGCTAAAAACACCAAACTTCAATGGAACTATGAAATATAAAATTCAATCACCTTAAAGTACATCACTTACAGTTCCTTGCTTCGACGAAAGTATTCAGCTTAAAACAACTTCTTAATCAATAAATATGTACGCACCCTTATACATATGTACATCTATATATGTATTTGCATGTATTCATGCTTGTTCTAATTTTTGGGAAAAATTTGTTGAAAAATACGAAGCAGTAGAAATAAATTTCGTCGTTAAGATTGCAGAAAATCGTATCTCAATCTCATATTGACCACTAAAATTGGGGATATTTTCTGTAGTTTCTAGAAGAACCACCACACAACATATTAAATATTGTTGTGAGAGATAAGTGTGAGAGGTAAAGAAGAAGAAGTAGAGACTTCTGCAATCTTAACACTAACGAAATTATGGATATTAATATTCAAAGTGAAAATTGGAGTTTACATTTTAGTGTAAGTCCACCAACAACACCGACAAGCTTACACAATGTTAATGGGAAAGCAGAGAGACACTTACAATTACTAAAACTAGGGATATGTAAATGTGTGAAGCAAAGTGATCATATTGGCTCGAGATACGAAATTCTAGAAAATTAACGACAGTTGCATAAATTTTATTTTTATTGTTATAATTAACAACAGCTGATCCATATATGTCTTATGGCTTGTGTATTTTTATGTAAACAGGGCTTTACAACCTAGTTACAGGCTAGTAAAACGAGTTTAGATTAACTTTTCAAATCATGAGCTGATATTTATATGCATATTCAACACCTTCCATGTGGTTGATTAATACAAGTATTCGAAATTCCTAAAGCATACTCTAACATCCTCGTATGCAAATGTGGATATAGCCACTGAATGATTATAGGGGTGCCAAAAATGGAATTTACACACATGCATTTATTATTGCGAGAATTGTGAATGTATATGGAAAAACACATTATATTTAAATTAGTATTGAAATAAAAAGGACTTTAGCCCAAATGTTATAAATAACATGCTTGTAAGCAACATTATTAGTTTGAAATTTTAGTGGAGGGTCGCTTGAGGTGATTATTGGGTGGGACAAAAAACTTGCAAAGCAAAATTATTAATATTACATTAGTATAAAGTTTTGGCCAGTGCTCAAATGACACTGAAGAAATTGAGGAATATTGTCTGTTTGTACAATGTTTAATTTTGAATAACTATTTCGACTTTCACAGAGTACATTGCACATAAAAATTGTGAGACAGGTTTCTCTAGAATACTCACGCGTATATAGCTAGAAGGAACTTTCTTTGGTGGGTTCTTACACGTCCGGGATTAACCCGTTTTACTAGTCTTGTATGTTTGTAAATGAGCCAAGTTTCACGAAGAACATTTGCCGCTGCATTTTTCAGCTAAAATTATGACGCAAGGAAGAAATGGAATAAATTTTAATGAATAATTTCAATATAATATGTTAGAATAACGTGCATTTTATTATATACATACATACATAATATATATAATATGGATATATGCATAAAAGTAAATCAATCCTGTTTTGAGTAAATTTTATATAAAATATGTTTTTGCTGAACTATAATAACTCCGACTTATTAAAGTTTTTTTATCTAACCTATTGTTTTATTTCGATAATAAATAATAAAAATAATGATTGATTGAACAATATAGCCACCAAAATATTGCCGTTAGATGAATATTAAAAGTTCAAGAGCAATATATTATATACCTACTATAATCAAATTGTGGTATGAACCATACAAAAGTAAGCTCCCTTGTAACTTGTAAATGTTTACGCTTTAAAAAGAGAGTACTCTAGATAAAAAAGTATTGCATTCCTGCTTCAAAACTCCGTTTCGAAAAAAACTGCCAGCTTAGCAAAGTTGGATTAACAGGATGAGTTACGAACACAAACTGACAAATGAGTTTTATACCTAAATATATTTATTATCATATATGTAAAAATGGAATTGGTGTTTTGTGTAAATCACTCCATTTAGAAGTATAAAACGTGGTCTTTAAATTATTTTTCAGATGATGTGCTATGGAATTAGGTTCGAGTAACTCCATAAGTAAATTGCAAAACAAAATAAGTTAATTCATCAACTATGCTGTAAAAAATATTTTGATTTAAAAAACGTTCAAGTTAATTTATTAAATCACTAAGTCCCAATCAAATATTAAGTGAAAGCTTTAAGTTATTTAAATAGTGAGGAATTGGTAGTAACTACTTGCGTATAAACTAAATTTTGTATATACGGAAGACGTGAGTATATAATATTTAAGTGGAAACTGTATTCTTAAAATGTAGAATTGGCCGTAAAGTCCATATTCATGTCGTTTATTGTTGAGTTTCTGATTATAATTTAAGGACAACTTTTTATAAAATTATTAATACTCGCATACTTAAATAAATAAGCTTGATAAAGAAAATATAATGTTCAATTAATTTGGACTAATTAAAATGTAAAGAAATGTTAATAATAAATCTATCTTATGAAAAACATTATTAATTAAACGAGTTATTTGCATAAATATAATAAAAATGAAAGTTTAAGAAGATAAAAATACGATTTGCATTGTACTTTTAGGAATATCTAAAACTTTTTTCGAATACCCTTTTCGTTAGTTGTGTATCCATCATGAAGTTGTGAACATGTTTTTCAGCCCGGGTGAGCTCCAATTTTCTCGAAACGACCGCGACAAGCAAGGCCGTACATCCGGCACCCTGTAATTAGATATAAAGTGTTATTAAATATGTAAGTATTATGAACATATACACATTGTCCCAAATGTATATTTGGTATCTGTCTGGTGCTTTGACACATCAGTGGCAGTTATTTTCGTAGTATTTTCTAAATCTCAACCCGACGTTTCCTAAATACATACTATTTTATTATCTGTATTATATGTTACGGCTCTGTTTTACACATCAGAAGTTGATAATATTATTTGCAGTTCGTCTTAATTAAGCTCTTTAGATAAAGTACATGATCACTATTAATACTACATATCTGACCACTTATAATAATTATTTATATGTATGTGTTAAAGCTGAGTGAAGAACCATCGTAAAAGAACAACGAGCGTGAATATTATTGTATAATTGTCTTTATGATGGCAAAAAAAACAAAACGACAAAATCTCACAACTAATAGTATTATGCTAGTTATTTGTAGCCAAGAACGTCATGAAATTGAGCTTCCTAATTTATGAAGGAAGCCAAGGCGCGTGGTGGTTCAGAATAATAACGGATGTTCGAAATTCTGAAAACATTGATTTCAAAATTGGTGCTTTGTAATTGGACTTTCCCTAGATATTATTATGGATGGTTAGTATAATTTCGTATCAATTGAATGCAAAAAAATTCTGTTTTCCTATACATATTTTAATCACAACAATCTGGTCAAAACTATTATTATTATTTTTTTTAATTTTGCAAACATTAGTAATAAACAAAATTTAAGTTAAATTGGAAACATGAATAAAGAGTTTTAAACAATAACATTTATTTGATACAAAAGTTTTTATTTTAGCAATAATAATTCAATTTAGTAATTTGTAAAGTAATTAACAAAATGTATGTACTACTGTGATAAAATTGAAAGGCAAATTTTTAATTTATAAATTTTTCTGTAAGTTGGTAGTACTGTTAGTGACGTCTATGCTAAATTTCAGTTTAAAATATTTATTCGTATTTGAGATACGCGTCGTTTGTAATTTCTTCGTTTTTTACTATGTCTGAATTTATTGAACAAAGAGTGCGATAATGCACCATCTCATACTGCATTGGTAATTCGTGATCATTTCGGCATATTTTCAACTAATATCGTGCCACAACCACCGCATTCGCCTGATTTACCTTCGTGTAACTTCTGGCTATTCATCAAATTCACATGACCACTTCCGAGGTCACTGTTTTGACTCAATTGTAGATATAAAAGCTGAATCGAAGAAGGCCCTGATGGCCATCACGAAGGACGATTTCTCCAAGTGCTATGATGAATGGAAAATTCATTGGCGTAAGTGTATTGCAGCGATAGGAGATTACTTTGAAGGAGTTGAAATGGGCAAGATTCACCTTTCAATTTAATCACCGTACTATATCTTTTTATTTTAAATCCAGTAAAACTTTCTCGTTTTTTTTTTTTTCAAAGAGTGCATTATATATAATAAGTTTAGGGGTTACATTTTTACCACTTATAATAAAATCAAAAATGTTAATTAATTATTTACTATGCATCACCATAAAATTGTTAAATGCAGCTTTGTCATTTTTATAACTTTTAAATTTGTATGCTATGTAGTATTATCTCATTTGAGGCGAGTGTTTTTGTAGACGACTTTTCTTTAGAGAATGTTTAGGATAATTTATTTTAATTATCATTAGACAACAAATTGAATTATGTGAATAAAAAGTAATTATTGGTAAACAAATTTCTTTAGTCCATTAATTCACCAGTAAAATATATGAACGTTTAAATCGGTGCAAGTTCAATGCTTTATTCACCTATACAATCTCCGATATCAGATATACAGATTTCTAAATTTGAAATATTACAATGTAATGAGCACAGATTTCATTATCAATCGTTTTGAAAAATACTGTTAAGCAATCATGACAAACAAAGTTGAAGAGTAACTTTTGTTGTTTGTAACGAAACTTTTGCTTACTATTAGTAATAATTTCATTAAAAAACACATGCAGTACCCCAAATATAAATTAAATATCTTATAAAAATGAATGACTAAAAATATTCATTTAATACTTTTTTCTATTTATGTAATGCTAAATACAACACAAATCAATTTATTTAAAATAATATCTTTTATGGATTTCATATAGCGTGTGGAACTCAATTCGAATCGCAATACGTTAAAAAATAATTACTTTTTTACAATTTGGAAATGGTTTGAATAAGCTTAAAAAAATAATAATATAATAGAATTAGTTCAACATTGAATTGAAATTCTTATCTTATCTCGAATGATATCATTGTAATAATGTACTTAATTTTCATTTTGTAATTTCGAAGTGTTCCAAATTGGATTGCTTACAATATGAACTTACTACTATTTAGTATGCCGAAATATTTATTTTGACTTATTGTTAATTTTTGCAAATTATACAATATACCTTGGTGTATACTTATGGTACATATGTTTTACTTATGTATGTACAGACATGTACGTGTCGCAAGCTGCAGCACTCACCATTATTCCTGTACTGACGGCAATACCACGTCCACAGTACGTATTTGGTACAATATCACCGAAACCGACACTTAAAAATGTTATTGCTATCAGCCACATTGCATTCAAAAGATTTGCATGTTCTTCGTCATGAAACCTGTACGGGTTGTAGATACACACACATAAAATGGGTTGTTTCTGTATGCAACAGTGCGAAATGTTCAAGCAAATATGAAAAAATACAATAACTTTTTAAGTTGATGTTTAATGTGAGGCAACTGCTTTCGTACGAGTATGCGTTAATAAAATGGTGTTAAAAGGTTACAAATACACAACGTATATATTTGCACATATCCACATTAAACACATTATATGCACATATGTATGTATTCATCGAGAGGTTTTCACGAATTTATGTACACACATATCTTATTAAATTACCTTAGTGCACATCTTAATTTATGCTTTCTATTTGTTAAAATATAAGTAAACGTGGGTGCCATTTTCACGAATATTAATTTTTATTAAAAATTGTACATACTTCATCGATTTAAAATTAGAGTTTTTAAAGGCGCCTCAAATGGCTCCTAATTTAGTCAGTTAATATACGTTTAGTCATTTTATTAATGATTAATTTAAGAGCTTGTTTGAAGCGCCAACTGTAATTATTTATCTGAACTCATTGAACACTAACGAATTTGGAAGCTCTTGTTAACACGTACCTATACTTTTCCTTGCATATATGGATGTACATATATACATAGTATATTGTAGAGTCTATAATACAATAGGGGAATTTCTTGCTCTTGTAAAACCCTTACAAGGTGCACGAATTGCACAATTTTCTACTCGGTGCAACGGCATAACAACAAACACACGCATAAAATTATTTGCAATGATTGTAAAATATATCAGACCAAAACCCATGTGTATTTCCGTGCAATAACACGTAAAAATATAATTGCAACCCTGTTTTAGCTGTCTTGTTACATAAAAGCACATTTTGCTTCTAAATTGTTGAGGAAGGGAAGTTGTAAATAGATTTTATAATGTCTATTTAAATTATAAAGATTTGTTACAGTTTTTTGTTATGAATGAATGCAAAAGGTGCACCAATTCATAATATTCATGCACAATAGTCACTTACAATAAATTGACCGAATCAGCTGTTCATATATCGCTAGATTCTGCAATGGGTGCTCTCGTGCCCTTGCATATTTCTTTATAGGATTTTTGCATTTTTTGTCATCGTGCAATCTTGCAAGCGCAACAGAATCCCCCTAATATTTTAACACATTATACACCTGAAGAAAAGCGGCTGATGTATTCTTATACCCGGAGGAACACAAGACGTTAAATGTCTATATATGAAAAACAGAATAAATAATTTTGATATAGTATGGCCCAAATTTTGTATAATTTTTTTTTTTTGACTATATAAATCGGGTTGAAACTTTTATATTTGCAACCCTATATAATTTTTTAGTATAACTGCATAATAAATGATTCCCTTTATTTCAAATGTAAGAAGTGGGTATAGTGGTTTATGCTCCTATGATGCTTTTCAAAAGTAAAATTATTTTTGTTGGGTAATTCTTTAAAGCTACATGATTAGTGATAGCATTTCGAAAATTTAATTATAAAAAAAATTACAAAATTAGCCATGCACTCAATCATCGAAATGTGCGATAAAGGTTGGAAAGCTAATTGTGGCAAATGCAAAACCTCGTTGCCAAAAAATTAAATATTTGCATTAAAATTGTCAAATTTGTTGATTTAATCAGAATATGATTTGATATTTACTTAATATTGTTTATATACACATACACATTATTCATGAAATGTGAGAGAGAGTAAGAAAAGTAATGAAAATTGCAAAGTGTAAAGCAGTGTTCTGTTTATTGATTTCAGAGGTTATGTCCACTTGTGAATGTGAATCGAATGTACATACAATTATTTGAGAATACTTTGGAGATTTAATTACATTTATAAGAAATTTTTTGCTTAGTGTAATTGATCAGTGCCCGATATTAATATATATCTCAGAAATTATGGAAGGAATAAGATTTTTAAAACACTCTGAAGTGTTAATTTTTTTCACAAAAAAAAAACGAATTTTTTTGAAGCCGCCGTTTTCTCAAAAATCAATACTTTGTCTAGTCCTGCGATCATTACCTGTATTCATCTATAATAATAATAAAAATTTTTTTTCGGTTTTTGGATCAGATTTTTCAATAGATTTCATATAATTTTAAGCAGTGACTTCTTCTTTACCATCAAATACTCGTTTCAATCTATATTTCTTTTCTTAATTATTAATCATCCATAAAAAAAATACCTAAATACGCTTTTTTCTGACTAGCGCGTGGATTAATCCTTTCACGAAATTTTTTAAAAAATTCTAATTCAGACTTTTGGACTTTTTGTTTTAAATTTCATAATTAGCATAGACTAAAATAGCTTCGATACTTTGAAATAATACGATATTTATATCCGTTAAATGCTGGCATGAATTTGAATAAGTATCCGAACGAAAGAATGCGTATATGAAATATCATTCTTAAACGACAACCCTCAAAAAGTCTTTAGTCAGGTAATAACTACGATTCAAGTATCTTTATATATGTATGTATGTAGGTTCAGAGAAAATCACATACAAAATATCAAAAAGTTCTTAAAATACAGTTAATTGTAATTAAATACATTAATACAAACGTTTATTATGTACATACATACTTAGATATGTATATATACGTACATGTTATATATGTATATACTATGCATTTATAGACGTTAAACAACCAACCAACTGCTGATCCGTTACCTCGGCTTCTGCATATACTGCATTACCAATTTACATACATACTATTTACATATTAATAATATCAATTAAGAGCTGTTTACATGTATGTATACCCTACGTTTAGGTTGAGATTTATCGTATTATCGTTCAAAAGACGGTTTGAAAAATATTGTCTCTGTTGGGTTTCAGTTCTTATGGTGCACATGTGGGAATTTTTTACGTTTTGTTACGTTTGCCAAAATACTTACCACCATGCCACATGTAAGCGTTATACCGCGTCCACAATAGGTGTTTGGTACAATATCACCATATCCCACGCATAGGAACGTGATGGCTGTTAGCCACATGGAGTTTAGCAAATTTGCGTGCTCCTCGTCGTGGAATCTTTCGTGATACGAACGCACAGTAGATTGGTTGCATAGTATTTGCAGTAGCAGTAGTAGTAAAGTAGTGGTGGTAGTGGTTGGTAGGTGAAAAGTGATACAAACAAATAAACAGGTTTGTGAAAATGTGAAGATATTTCCTTTTTTTTATGAAAATCAATTTTGTTAAACTTTTTACAAAAATGGTGGACTAATGCTTCAACAAATTATATTCAACAAAAAGGTTTATTTAAATATGCAATTAAAAGCAAGTATGTGATTTGAATTGTTCAATTAAATTTTAAAATGAAATGTATGTGGTATTCATATAAATTGGCTTTCATATGTATGTATCCAAGACATTTACATATTGCAAGTAAAATATCTACTAAATCATTCAATACGTCAGAATTTGTTTGAATAGTATGTTAAAATTAAAATGTGGTTTTGCCTGTTGTGCCGCAAGTTTTGTCTGAATTAAATTGTGTATTAAGTAAATGTAGAAATAATCTATAGCGTCAATGATTAGCTAAATACTTTAATTTTATGTACGGATATTAATTTTTTTTGAAATGAGAAAGATTTTGCTATGATATGTATGTGATCTTATATGTATGTATGTATGTATCACATTATTGTTAATAATTGCTCTTATATATCATATACATATATGTATAACGTATATACGTATTAAAATATTCCAAATAACTGTTTTCCATCTATGCCAATGCGTGTGTCATCGCGAAATGTAAATGGGTATGAATTTTAATGTTTACTAAATGTATGTATTTAATCTTGTGTCAGAAAAATTACCATGCTTAATTTTAGTAATTCAAAAACATACATATTAATGCATTAATAAATCGAAAAAGACACACTAAACGGAAACCAAGCAATTATGTTTTCACGACACACTTCTAAAGCGTAGCACAATTTAAATTACATGATACGATATTTACATCGACAAAAGTTTAAAAGTCGTTAACTTGCTCTATAAGTATAAGCGATAATCTAGGATTTTTAATCAAAAACAAAAAATTAAAATAAAAAAACGACTTTAAAATTTTGTTATTAAGTTTATATCAAACACATCCGTAAGGTTAAGATGAACGCAATGATTTTTGAAAGGTTCGGTTAATTTCCAATTATATGGTACTTACTCTTAAAGCGGTTACTTGAGCGGCATTCAACTTATGCATATTAAATTTGTGATTGTTTCTTCTCTTTCAAGCTTATCGAGACATTGTAATTTGGTTCAATTTACGTGGCGATAAAGTTGCTCTTCTATTATAATTAGTTTATCTTAATTATATTATTCACTGTTCGCTATTGTAAGAACGATTTTTTTTTTAAATATTTTCAAACTAAGTTGCCTCTTCCATGACGCGTTTTTATAGCTTGGCTATTCCAATTTTAGTTTTTAACAAAAATAATCTAGATCCTTTAAGGGGTTAGGGGTAGTTAGACTTTTCAAAAAATTAATATTTTTTGCATTTTCGTTAAGTGTAATATCTTGAAAATATTCTCTGAGAATTTCACGTTGATCCGATAATTAGTTTTTGAGTTATTCGACAAATAACAAAGATAGTTCGGGCACTTCAAAGCAAAACTGCAAATTTTAAACGCGTTGTTCTCAAAACTATGTTTTTTTAACAGGTGACAACTGTAACTCGAAAACCTCTCAGTAGATTTTAATGAAACAGCTTTTAGAATACACAATAAACTCGGGCCTGATCGAAGGATTTTTTGTTTTTCAAAAATTTCGTTTTTTTAAGACCAATTAACTGTTGATTTTTTCCCAAAAATGAAAAAAAAAATTTCTTGAGGCCGCCAATTTGTTAATTTTTGAAAAAAAAAAAAATAAAATCCTTCGATCAGGCCCAGGATTATCTATTTATAAAACTAATTTTTTGTCCGATTGATTTTAGATGAGTCTCCAAGGACTTATGGTTGTCACCACAAGTACCTTTTTTTGGAACTTGTCAACACAAACAACTATAACTTTGAAAATTAAATTTTTTTTGAAATTCGCGTAACTTCAAGTCAACACGTTCTATAATAATTCCATATTACTACTTTTGTAAAATAACATGATTTAATAGCAAAAAAAAAAAAATACTGAAAATTCTCATTTTTTCGTGCCACTGACTACCCCTTACCCCTTAAAATATAACTCCTCTCTGGTGTAATTAAAAGTATGATTTAACACTTATAGAATGAAATATAGTAACACGTCCACAAACCATAGGTCAATTAATTATTTTTATACACATGTAACCAGAGAATGTAAAATATAATTCATCCAGGTTTAAACAAACAATTACAGCGTATGTTGCAAATTCAATAGTAATGTTGCGATTGAAAGGTCAATTCTTCACAAAAATAGTCCTTTCGTTCGTATTAGATCATGTAGAATAAGTAAATTGAGTAAATAATTTTCATTTATCAGAAACTGTTAGTATATATTGAATGTATACGCGAAAATATATCATTTAGTTCAATACTATACTTTCATAAGTTTAACTTATATTTACTGATAAGTTGGTTGGTTGGTTGTTTACTCAGAGACGAAGCCACCGAATTTAATTAAGAACCATGGCTGATTCCCATAAAACTTATCTCGCTTTGCTTGACAGTTTATTATTTAACAACAAAGCGAAGAAAACATATGTCAGAATGAACGCTTTGTTTTCTGTATTTATCTCTAAAAATGGCGACTGCAGCTTTCAACAGCAAAAAAATATGAATATATACTTTAACAAAAGCAACATTGAATATTTCTGTCAAAGCCAAAGTCTGACGCAAAGCGAAGCCAAAGTTATATGTGAATTAGTCATAATTAGCATTTACTACAACTTCGATATATCTCTTTATTCAACTTGTGTTCAAAATATTTTAAATATATGTAATAAACAAATTAAATAGCAAAATATAGAATTATAGATTTGCAAACATACATACCTACCTATTGGGTGTCAAGAAAACAGTGTTGTTGAAAGAAAATCATCATTTAAGTAGCAGAAAATCTTACATTAATAAAGTTTTGTACTATACTAGCTTTCCCCCTGGCTTCGCTCGCATTGACTCCTTTGAATAAATACCAATAATTATTAATAATACCAAATAACTGAATACATAATATGTTTTGATGCATTTTTGTTTTATTAGATTTCAAAAATTTTCGACAAACAAATGTATCTGACGACACCTATTTGTTTAAATTTTGAAATGTCTTCAATTGAAATTTATTTCGATATAGTAGGTGATTGTGCAGAAAAAGCCTCTGTTAGGACCTTCTGCGGGATAAAGGAATAACGTCTTTCCGTGCTGTTACATAACGAAATAAGGTTAAGAGAGAAGTTTTTCAAATTTGAATGAATCTACCTATGCTGGTAATTATTTAATAGTGAGATAAGGAGTGATTGTTCTATGAAAAACGTTATTGAAATCATTTCGACATTGTCCATAAAATTAATATAAAAAAGAGTGTATGGAAAAATATTTATTTGTAGATAATTTTCATTTACTTATAAAGACAATAGAGAGAGAGATGACCAAATAGAAATACGGGCTCAAAGCGTTAGTTTGAAATTGTTCTCAAACTTTCATTTTTGATTATCGATTGCAGTCATGCCGATTTCAAATCCAAAACCTCTTTTCATAACCGAAAGTTATTCGAGATTTAACTTCTTCCTCATGGTTGTGTGCATTCATTATAATTATTTTGTACTTACAGTACATGTCTGTTAGATGATATCGTCTAAACTCTATTCAATATGTATAGTATGCGATTGTAATCCATGTAGTAATATATTATTATATATGTATATATATTATATGTAGTAATATATTATTATTATATATTGCACAGTACTGTGCTTTTGACCGCTTTGTTTTCCATATTTTTATTAGGATTAGTGGATCTTTTTCGAGTGTTAATAATTGAGCGAACATTTCCAATTCATTAGTTAAGGTTTCCGATATCATTTGCTACAATCATGAGACCTAATACATACCTATTTTTGATCCCAGAAATGTTAGCTTCTCATGAGTCTTAGTTTATCTTCTGTGTAAAATAGTCGGAGCACATAGTATATATGTACATGTGTGCACATACATATACACGCACTTCGATAATATTGTTTATTATGTATTAATACAAATAATTAATATTTTATCATTAACACAAATCAGATACAATTATTAGCATACTCGTACGATTAGACGATAGTGTAGATTCAATGAGAACATCATAAACACAAGCAAAGCAGATTACTGTCACAAATACTTTTAAAACGTACATACATACATACATTAAATATACACAGGTATTTATTTAAGATATGCTGTTATATTGAAAAAATAACTAAAAGCCAGTGTAATGTGTGAAAGTAGTTTATATTCGCTTAAAGCGAATTTATATTAATTTATACTATATATAGTATGTAGAACGAGCGTCGTTGAGATCAAAATTATAACATGTCTCTAAATTACTTTTATTTGTATTTGTATATGTACGAGTATATTTGCATATGTACACTTACAAAATTATGTGACATAGAATTTCCAAAGCTGAGGATTGCTGCTTAAAAACTATTTGATATTCTACTCTAGAATTTTGAAAAATTCGATTTTTTTCATATATTTAAAGTTTAGACCCTTAAGAACATATCCTCCAAAGGATTTTTAAAAATTAAAATTGTTTTAAGAGCTACAGTTACTTTAGTGACGCAG
This sequence comes from Bactrocera correcta, assembly GCA_027475135.1. Taxonomy (NCBI): domain Eukaryota; kingdom Metazoa; phylum Arthropoda; class Insecta; order Diptera; family Tephritidae; genus Bactrocera; species Bactrocera correcta. The sequence goes on along the minus strand of CM050327.1, from coordinate 2,934,721 downwards.
TACCTAGCGCGGTTCGGCCGTATCGATTTTTTTAAACACGTTTTTATCGAAACTACTTTTTTCCATACGGTACCGGCAATATCTCAAGTTCTATACAACCGATTTACTTGAAATTTTGTGTGAACCTTCTTTATATAATCCTTTATCGTTCCTAAAAATAATTTTAAAAATTTTTAATATTAAAAAAAAAATCGTAAAAAAGGATTTTTATTTTCAGGCAGTCGCCATTTGTCAATGTGTCATGTTCCCTGAGGTAGGGACTATAACAGCATCCTTACTGATTAAGAATTTCTTTTCAGTTTTTTTTCAGACCACCAGGAGAGTCAGGAACAATGTCACCAGGATGCGCCATTTTTTTTTTTAACACCTGTCTCTCCCTCCTCTAATTATTTTAATTTTTAATATTTTTTTGAAAATTTTTTTTTTCTGTATTCTTTAGATATCAATAAAAACACCATAAAAGGTGGATAGTAAAAATATTTTTTGGCTTTTTTTAAATAAAATTCAAAAAACTGCCCAAAATTTGATTTCTAGACTAGAATACACCTTTAATAATATTCGATAAAAATTTAGGATAAATGTGCAAGTCGAATCAGAATGCTAAATCTAATATATGTATTTTTGTGTATTTATTTATTAAGAGAAATTACATACATAAAAAGCATTAATACAGTTTTCGTTTATTCTGTAAAGCGGTTGCCTTTGGAATTAAATGCCAAAGCTCCGGCAGAATTGCTAAGATGGAAATTTTCTTCTTCGACTATTGTTGAAAGCTGGTAACCAAGGCCGAATTAAGGGCAGAGCTGACAGATCCTTGTTACTTGTATGCAGAATAATATTCGAAAATTTACAAGTATAAACAAGAGAAGAGAGAATTATAGCGTTTTTCCACAGTAAATAGCAATATTTATTTTGAACGTAATTTCGGGAAACGATGTGAAAAGTTCCTGTTATTATTTTTTTGAAGTTATATGCATCAATCTCAAAGGTTAAACATTAATCCACAGATTACACAAAATATCGCAGCTGTTAATTAAGAGCTTATATTTTTCCTGTTATTTTTTTAAGTTGTCTGTATCTCAAAGGTTAAAAATTAATCCATCGATCGCTAAAAATATTAGATATTGGCTTGAAGTATTAAGAAGGGTTGTCAGTTTCATCAAATTTACTTTCTACCACTTGGTTCTCAGGCATCGGCAGTGCAACTTTTAAAGAAGAACAAATTTCGTGAGGAAGCTTTTCTTTCAGTTATTGATGATTGATTAGTAAACTTGAAAAAATATTGCTTACGAGTTGGTTGAAAAAAATTTAGAAGTTTCTTAGGGAATGAGTTTTTGAACTCGTCAAAACGGATTACTTTACAAAATTGTACGAATCTGTATGAATTTTAATTTTATAAAAGGTATCTATAGTATTAGTACGACAGTATTTATGTAAACTAACAATTCTTATTAAAAAACCGATATACTACTGGTTGAATGTATAAATAAAAAATTGCTTTGTTCAAGAATTAAGAATTCTATATCCGAAATTTTTTTATGTATCGAATCATTGGACCTATTTTCAAAGATAACTTTGGACAACTGTTAAGTAATGGCCGAATCTATCTTGATGCTACCAAACTTTGTCCACGGAAACAGTTGTTAAAGTCACTTTCACATTGTCTCAAAACGCTTGGCCCGGAATGTTCGTTTGAGTTTGCTTAATAGCCAGAAGTCACACGGAGGTAATCAGCGAATGGTGGTTGCGGCACGATATTAGTTGAAATTTGGAGAAAAACTCACGAAGAATCAATGCAGTAAGCGACGGTGTATATCGTGTTGTAAAACAAGAGTTTTTTCCCCTTTTAAAGCTTCGCGCAAACTACACATAGACATTTTGCGGGAATAATTATATAAAGTTAACAGTTATATGCTTGATTTTTGACTCAATAATTTAATTAGCGATTATGCCTTACATTGTCGATTCGATACGCTATTTCCGGGTCGAAAGCATAGGTAAAGACTAATCGCCAGTAATAATATGTTTCATGACAACCTCACAGTCGAAGTGATTTTGGAATTAATGGTACTTTAACTTTTCTTAGGCCCAATTGACGTGTTGACGATCAGTTGCCGTTGATGGCAGTCCTGGATTAGTTCATCATCAACGCGTTCTCTTGGAAAAATTTATACTAATCGAAAACACTTGCTTGCGACAAACAATTATCACTGAAGGCCTTTTCTAACATTATGTAAGTACTTCAGAAAGAAAAGCATCTACTGAACACTAATGAATATTTTGATGTGCTGCTAGTAGGCGCAGATGTCACTGACAGTCATACCAACCTAGAAAAATAATATTTCGGCGAGTGGTTTTTACCCGAAATTTGAATTAAAGAGGCTTACTATTTTTTGCTCACAGTAGTATAAATATGTATATGCGCGAGTATATTCACGCACCTACCATCATACTATACATAGGCACCTATGTTGCTAGTGTGGACTTGTAATTTGTTTGTTAATAGAAAGTGAGACTAACAAATTTGTTTGTAACCACGTACATTTACATATATGGTGTTACAAAATATATTTGGGCAATTCATGACCTGGTTATATAATATAACATATGTAGTGATTTCACCCGGTGTACATACTATATACATACATGTACAAAAACTTAACATTTATTTTAAAAGATTTTTTTTGAAATTTTGTTGAAATAATAAACAAATAAGAATCAAAACCATAAATTGGCTTTAGTATGAGTGTGTGTATTAATGTGTATGCAAAGTACAAAGTTTTTGATAAAAGCAATAAATTGAAACTAGGAAATTTGCATGATAATACGAATGTTAAAGTAGTTGGAATCCGTTACCTTTCACACTGCCTCAAAGTCCACGAAGCAATAATCCATAGGGATACCATGAAAACTAGCAGCACCGTTCCTGGACATATTGTCATTAAAGTCTTTAAAACAAATCTGAAATTGAACACACATTTAAATTATTTTAATCAAAGTAATTTTATTACTCGTATTAAATTATGTAATCCTATAACTAAATAAATACGGATATATGTAATTTCATATACTACTGTGTCCAAAAAATAAGGTTTGAATTTGAACTGCGCGCGTCGAAGGATTTGGAGAATTATTTTTGTTTAGGTTGGTAGTACTGTCAGTCACATTAATGTCAAATTTCATATTAAAATATTTATTAGTGTTTCAGATACGTGTCGTTTTGTGAGCTGCTAAAAGTGAGTTTTTCGTTTTTTGCGATGTCGAAATTTGTTGAGCAAAGAAGTTGCATTAAATTTTGTTTACGGAATCAATTTTCTGCTGCGGATACGTTGGGGATGGTGCAGAAAGCATTTGGTGATGAGGCTTTGTCTAAAAAAATGTTTACAAGTAGTATAGTGAGTTCCAAGCCGGCCGTGAACGTGTCGAAGACGAAGAGCGTTCAGGGCGACCATCAACCTCAACCGACGAAGCTCACGTTCAACAAACCAAATATTTGGTGTTGAAAAACCGTCGATTAACAATTAGAGACCTTGCTGAGGAAGTTGGCATATCGAAAGGCTCAGCCAATACCATTTTGAAGGATGTTTTGGGCCTCAAGTGCGTCAAATCTCGACTGGTACCGAAAACATTGAATTTTTTGGAAAAAAGGCGTCGCGTTGAAGTGTGTGAAACGAAGCTTTCCGACTACCAGGGTGTCATGAAATGCATTATAACTGGGGATGAGACTTGGATCTATGCTTACGACCCCGAAACAACCGACCGAAAGCGACCCGAGACCAAAAAAATCGCGCCAAAGTCGCTCAAAAATCAAGGTCATGTTGACTGTTTTCTTCGATTATCGTGGTGTTGTGCATTATGAATTCCTTCCAACCGGTAAAACAGTCAACGAGGAACGTTATGCGTCATTTGCGTAACGCTATCCGCCTAAAAAGTCCGGAATTGTGGAAAGACAATTTTTGGTTTTTACACCACGATAATGCACCATCCCCTACTGCCCTCGTAATTCGTGATCATTTCGCCAAAATCTCAACCCATATCGTTCCGCAGCCACCGTATTCACCTGATCTGGCGCCGTGTGACTTCTGGCTGTTCACCAAGCTCAAAAGTCCGCTCCGGGGACACCGTTTTTATAGGATAGAAGAGATTCAAGCCGCAGCGAAGACGGAACTGAAGGCCATCCCGGAAAGTGACTACAACCAGTGTTTCGAGGATTGAAAAATCCAATGGCATAAGTGCATTGCACTTTGGATTGAAGGGGATGATATTGATTTGAAAGAATAAATAAAGAATCTTCAAAATAAATACAATGTCACCTTGTGTTTTGGGCACAGTAGTACATATTCATAAATTTTCATTTTCCCTATTCAACCGAGGAATGGACAATCAATTACATTTAGAACTACTTAAGTAATATACACTATATATTGCATGAATATACTACATAGAGTATTTATGGAATATTATTATAGAAACTGAATTTTGTCATTGAATTCAAGTCTCACAAGACTTTGTAATGTTAAAAGACAAAATGTGTTCTAAACCTTTATTTGGTCACATGACCCAGAAATTATGGCTTAGATGCATATGAAAATATTTAGCTTTATGTGTATTTTAAAACTTTTGTAGTATTTTGTGTTGGCTTATACTGATATTAGCATCCAAAAATTAACATATTCTGACAATATTAAGAGTTCTGGGAGAATCTCTTGATTTCAATGCAACATTATTGAAGCTGATTTGAAATTTACTTATCCCAAAGCATGATATGAACGATATAATACAAATATAATATAATAGAAAAATTGATTTATAAGATGAAACACGATAGTGAGCTTTAGGATAATTCTTACCTCGGAATATGGAATCAATAATTCATGAAATTTATAGGGACACAAAGCCCTTTCTGATACAATAGATATTTTTACTCATTCAACGAGTTGAAAGTATTATACTATACTGACAACATTGAGAAGAAAATGCATGAAATAATAAAAAAATTTAGTATCACGCTTACCTCGTATTAAAGTTAATTCTGTTGAGGGCTCCTATGCTTCGTGACGATGCGTCCGTAAATAATTTTGAATGAAGAAGCATAACCCGACATATTAAATATAGCCGAAGGAACATGGGTAATGATAACGCCACATCATATGGTACCGTTTCGGTGCCCATAGTTTTATTTTTATTTGCCAATTTTGTGGTCCATTGGAAATAATATTCGCCAGGAATTGGATGAATTGCACATATAAAAAGTTCTAAACTTATCTGACTAATTCGTTGCCATGTCATTGCGATCCGCCAATCGTCTGCACAATTGTCTATCATGAACAACTGTTAATTTGCCAATGTACCGTTATCCATTTAGAGTTGAGTAGAGAGATTTAAATGTAAGAAAAAGAAATAAAAAACCATAATTTTACTAATAATTCATTAATTGGAACTATGAAAAATTATTATTTTTAGTGTGACAAACGAAATAACTAACGGACAAACTAACGACTTGGAAGTCACTTTACATACATCCACTACAAAATATAATATTTCCAAATCATTAAAACATAAAACATTTATTTCGCTCAGCTAAAGGCATCTACATCCATATCTGTGTTCAAAAGGCATATGTAAAATGGGAAATGCGAATTTGTAGTTATACATTATTAGAACAGATAAGATTTCATGAGGCAAAATCTCCACAACCACAATTAACTATTATACTAAGTATTATACCTCTGTATAATATTCTCAATTATGTACATATGTATTTGTGTATGTGCAAATAAGGTAATAATAAAAAAGTTTTTGAAGTATAAGCTGAATTCTTGTCAAATTTATATCTGGCAAAACATATGTTATATAATATTAATTACATCCACAACAACAACAAAATGAACGAGGTTTGGACAGATTTTCAGATAATATTGTAAGATGGATGTATTTCTTTCAGGTACTGCACAACCAGTTATCATAGATGATTCTGATATGGATAAGTGCCTACTGCCAACTTTACTACCGTAAATCTGCAAGGTTTGAAAGCGACGCCTCGTTCTTCTCCTTAATTTAAAAACCTCTACAAAATAAATACGAAAAAAGCATTTAATATATCCCTTTAAATACCTTCATGTCATTTGAAGAGGAATTTTTGAAAACGTTAAAAATGGCGTTATTAAATTTTAATTTATTTGTTTCGTTTAAATATATTGGCATATTGATGAGCTTCAAGTTCAGTATTAGAAGTATTAACGGATACAAAGCATCTCACGACATTTTTATATTAAGTAAATGTTTGAAGAAGGTACAAAAGAGTGGCGGCCTATCATGGTTTTTGTCGATGATAAGCGACTGTAAAACTAAGAAAAAAAAAAATACAGGAAAATGAGTGTAATATTTAAAAAACAAATTTAACAGTAGATGAAAAACTGAGCTATCACAATACAAAATACAAATTTTTCTTTCTGTCCCAATTTCCAAATTGTTTTACACATGTTCGTCCGCAACTTTAGCTTGTTTTGGATCCTTAGTGCATTATAAATGACAGTAAGTATGCAGCTAACATAGGGTGAGTTACTTATAGACTTTTTATATAATAGTTGTAGCTATGAAATAAAAAAGACTACGCTACAGCTAAGCGTAAATCGGTGTAAATGCAAAGCCAACCATAAGAAATAAGCAAGTCACACTCTTCATGAAGCGTTTAAAGAAGCTCTATAAAAATATTGTAGAAAATTTTATGCCATCGTTATGCACCTTAATTTACAAATAAGCGATACATTTACATCTTTTCATTACATACATAAGTACATATGAGTTGTCCCACGTAATCATATAAATATGTACACACATACAAACAAGTTAATATTTGGCACGGCTCATACAAAGATATAATTAGATAAACTTACAGATACATACTGTATAGCTAAAATAAGCAAGTCAATTTTATCAATCTAAATGATTTCTATCTGAATAAATCCGATAGCTATCAAATCTATATATTGAACTTGAAAATATTTCTATTTTTCATAATTTGCTGAAAATCAAATTTTCTTAATTTATAATATATTTCCGTAATTTTAGAAATACTCGTTACCTACAGCAACTTTAAAATTCATTAATAAATCGTTATATCGGGCTTCTAAAATTTAGTACAATGAATTATCAAAAAATAATTTGATTGAAGCATTTACATATGTCCTAATACTAATCTTATCCTAAATTCAAGACAAATCTTTTCGAAACACACTAATGGAAAAAAACAATCGAACTAAATGTATATATACATACATATGTATGTATGGAAAGACTTTTAAATACTACTATAGGTATTTGTGACCGATATGCGGCAGAGAGGCATCTCATACGACATCGCCAAATACTAGTTGTTTGCATGAAGTAGAAATACATAGAGAGATGACATGTTGGGGTGTAACTTAGTTGGTCATTTCATTGCATGTCCAGGACATATCCAAATAAGTTTGTATGTATATGTGTGTACTCACAGTCTTGTATGCTTATAATTACTGGAATTAGATACTTGTACTTGTATATGTATCGTAGGGACTATAACATATTATATAAAGCTCCAACTAAACTACCATCAAGAACTTACTCACAAATATTACAAAACTTTTATATTTACTTACTGAATTCTGCAAAGTATAACAAAAGGTCAGTATTAGAAATTTGTAAAGGATTCACATTAATATTATGTAGGGTTTCTAGAAATTATACTATGGAAACGCAAATATGAACTGTCAAATGGTTTACTAAATGAATTTTTAACATATACATTAAATGAAAAATATAAATCATTTCGACGCAAAGTGTGACCGCACATATGCCTACGTACTCTTACATACCGATAATAAGTTTTACACTTAGGCTTTATCTATGTGAGTATAAGCCAACTTGAAAAAAAAAATATATATTTGATGGGTGTTTGTACCATTGGAATTATATAGCACGGTGAAATATCTGAAAGCTGGGTTTTTATGATTATTTAAATTTTTGCTTTTCAAAAAATTTAAAAATTATCAATAACAAAAAAAAAAAAAATTTGTGTAACCCAGCATTGTACTGACTAAAAAATGTGATAATGTAGATATATTTAGGGGAGTAGATGTTTATCAGAGCTATTAGATAACGACCCGAACTTTTTGTATTGCTTTAATATATGTCAGTTCTATATTCCCCATTATTCCAGTACGATACTCTTTTAGTTTAGCTGCATATGGAAGCAGGCTACAGATTTCTTCTTTACTGGCGTAAACACCGCTTACGCGATTATAGCCGAATTAACAACAGCGCGCCAGTCGTTTCTTCTTTTCGCTACTTGGCGCCAATTGGATATTCCAAGCGAGGCCAGGTCCTTCTCCACTTGGTCCTTCCAACGGAGTGGAGGTCTTCCTCTTCCTCTGCTTCCCCCGGCGGGTACTGCGACGAATACTTTCAGAGCTGGAGTGTTTTCGTCCATCCGGACAACATAATCTAGCCAGCGTAGCCGCTTTCTTTTAATTCGCTGAATTATGTCAATGTCGTCGTTTATCTCGTACAGCTCATCGTTCCATCGAATGCGATATTCGTCGTGGCCAGTGCGCAAAGGACCATAAATCTTTCGCAGAACCTTTCTCTCGAAAACTCGTAACGTCGACTCAACTGTTGTTGTCATCGTCCAAGCCTGTGCACCATATAGTAGGACGGGAATTATGAACGACTTATAGGGTTTGGCTTTTGTTCGTCGAGAGAGGACTTTACTTTTCAATTGCCTACTCAGTCCGAAGTAGCACCTGTAGGCAAGAGTAATCCTGCGTTGGATTTCCAGGCTAACATTGTTGGTGGTGTTAATTCTGGTTCCTTAATAGACGAAATTATCTACAACTTCAAAATTATGACTGTCAACAGTGACGTGAGAGCCAAGTCGCGAGTACGACGACTGTTCGTTTGATGACAGGAGACATTTCGTCTTGCCCTCGTTCACTGCCAGACCCATTTGCTTTGCTTCCTTTTCCAGTCTGGAGAAAGCAGAACTAATGGCGCGGGTGTTGAGGACGATGATATCAATATGATCGGCATACGCCAGCAGCTGTACACTCTTATAAAAGATTGTACCTGCTCGATTAAGTTCTGCAGCTTGAACTATTTTCTCCAGCAGCAGATTGAAGAAGTCACACAATAAGGAGCGCTTTGTCTGAAACCTCGTTTGGTATCGAACGGCTCAGAGAGATCGTTCTCAATCCTGATGCAGCTTTTGGTGTTGCTCAACGTCAGTTTACACAGTCGTATTAGTTTTCCGGGGATACCAAATTCAGACATCGCGGCATAAAGGCAGTTCTTTTTCGAGCTATCGAAAACAGCGTTGAAATCGACGAAGAGGTGGTGTGTGTCGACTCTTCTTTCACGGGTCTTTTCCAAGATTTGGCGCATGGTGAATATCTGGTCGGTTGTTGATTTGTCAGGTCTAAAGCCACACTGATAAGGTGCAATCAGTTTGTTGATGGTGGGCTTTAATCTTTCACACAATACGCTCGATAGAACCTTATCCCTTTTTGTGGATTGGTCAGAGAACATTTAAATTCCAATCGTTGGGCATGCTTTCGTCCGATCATACTTTACAAAGAAGCTGATACATGCTCCTTACCAGCTCTTCGCCGCCGTGTTTGAATAGCTCGGCCGGCAATCCGTCGGCCCCCGCCGCTTTGTTGTTCTTCAGGCGGGTAATTGCTATTCGAACTTCTTCATGGTCGGGCAATAGAACGTCTGCTCCATAGTCTTCGATTGGGGAACCGGTTTCGCCTTCTCCTGGCGTTGTACGTTCACTGCAATTCAGCAGCCTGGAGAAGAGTTCCCTCAATAATTTAATTATGATCTGACTAGATCACCTTTGGGGGTTCTGCTCCGGTCTTGAAACCTTCTGTAAGCCGCCGCTTTTTTTCGTAGAATTTTCGAGCATTACCCCTGTCGGCCAGCTTATCAAGCTCTTTATACTCCCGCATTTCGGCTTCTTCTTTTTCTTTCTGCAAATGCGTCTCGCTTCCCTCTTCAACTCTCGGTATCTATCTCATCCCGCACGTGTTGTGGTCGATCGTAACGTTGCGAGGTAGACAGCTTGTTTTCTCTCCGCTGCGACAAGACATTCCTTGTCGTACGTAAGGAGTTTGAAATGCCGTCCCACAGTTCCCTTATACCGAGTTGTTGACGAGTGCTCTAAGAGAGCAGGAGTGCAAGCCGTGTAGAAAATCGTTCGGCTGTTTATTGTGATTGCAGCTTTTTGACGTCGAACCTTCCTTGTATTTGTTGACGTGCGTTTTTTGCTGTACAGAGGCGGGTGCGAATTTTCGTTGCAACAAGATAGTGGTCCGAGTCGATGTTAGGACCTCGGAGCGAACGCACGACTAGAACACTGAGATGTGTCTTCCGTCTATCACAACATGATCGATCTGGTTGGTGGCTTTTCGATATGGAGACAGCTAGGTAGCTTGATGTATTTTCTTGTGCTGGAATCTAGTACCACAGATAACCATATTTCGGGCCCCGGCGAAGTTGATCAGCCTCAACCAATTTGGTAATGTTTCGTTGTAGAGGCTGAATTTACCGACCGTAGTGCCAGAGATACTTTATTTGCCCATCCTGGCGTTAAAGTCGCCAAGCACGATTTCGACAACGTGTCGGGGGCAGTATCATAAGTGTGCTCCAAGCGCTCATATAAGCAATTTTTGGTCACATCGTCCTTCTCTTCCGTCGAGGCCGTGGGCGGAAATCAGCGATATGTTGAAGAACCTTTCTTTAAAACGGATTGTGGCTAGACGTTAATTCACCGGAGTGAATGATAGTACTCGGCGACGGAGTCTCTCTCCCACCACGAATCCCACACCAAATTTGCGTTCCTTTTATGAGCATTGTAGTAAATGCCACAAGGACCTACTTGTCTCTGTCCTTGTCCCGTCCATTGTATTTCTTGGATGAAGGTGATGACAGCCTTTATTTTCACGAGGACATCAACCAGCTGGGCAGCGGCACCTTCCCAATTAGGGGACCGGACATTCCAGGTGCATGCCCTTAATTCATAGTCCTTATTTCGTATGCCATGGTCGTCATCAAAAAGGGGAGAGATTTCGCCTTTTCACTTTAGCTCGCCTTCAAACGAATATTCTTAGGCTACCCAGAGAACACTTGGACCGGAAGTCGTGAACTGCTTGAGTCATATGTAAAAGAATCGTTTCTGACCACTCCCAAGTGAATGGCGATCAGAGAACTTTCCTCACTTGCGTGAACTTCCACACATGACTCCATCCTCCAAAGGCTTCAATTAGTAATGCTTTAGTCCAACCAGACGGGTATATTCAACCAAAAACTGCACTGTAAATAATTTTTGCAGCGGCGTGTTTGACTAACGTTTTTTTTCTAGTAATTTCGTACTCTGATAATCTTTTTCAAATGATAAATTTAGCCAGTTAAGATCAATATTATTATGAAATAAACTAAAGGCGATGTATTTTGACAGTTTGTTCATCTTTCCTTGGTTCAAGAGTCTCCCACACAAAATGGGACGGTCTTATAAAATTACTACACGCTGGTACTACTAAACCAAGAGCTTTCGGTTTCACTCACATTAGCAGTACTACTTTGCTTCAAGCTTTCTAAATGTATTGATCAAAGTTTGGTACAAATGTATGAATTCAACAAAAGAATGTGCTAACATTTTGATAAAACATATAAAGACCCATAACAAAGCACTAAAGTAAGATATAAACTATAACTTCGCACAGTCGCAGTGGCTACAGGCACATGTGAGCAAAAGACTTTTACAAAGAGGTTGTGTCTAATAAGTTTAATGAACATAGCTCTTAAGTCACTAATACACCCCTCTCCATGCAACGGTGATGTAAACAAATAAGGAAAAGCTAAGTTTATGTGTAACCAAATGTTTTATACCTTTGCAACTTATAAGAATCAAAGTCCAAGAAAATCATTCTGGAAAATATGGGAGTTGACTTAGTATTGAGCCGATTTTATCTATTTTTGACAGTAACTTATACATATTAACATGCTACATACTACAAAAATGTTCTCTGGTTTTCATTAAGGTACTTTACACACAATCACCAATCATATGAAGTAAAGTCAGCCAGATGTTCGGAAATTCTGATAATAGTTATTTAAGTGCTAGGTCAAGTTTTCATCCAATTTTGTGTAATGTAGGCACAAAGATACAGTATTAAGAATAAAACACGCCCTCTCATTTCCATTGAGATAACACACATATTGGCCGATATATACTATATAAAGTCACGGAAGTTCGAAAAACTTTATATCAGGCTCAGGGTCAAACTTGCCCTATTCAACCCATTTTTAATACATAGAGATAATATTATCAGGAGAGGATTTTATTGAAGTCTAATTGTATAGTATATGGGACATTCAGCAATATTTTCGGTCAAAAGTGTAATATAGACACTTGAGTCCACATTTACGGTGTTTAGGGACTTGGACAGTTTTGGTTGGATTTGCACAAAGTGGCATACTCTACAGGAATAATTAGTGACTATTCTAATCCCGTTATGTCATTTGTTTCTTCATTTTTGTACTGGAACGTGAAAGAATCAAGTGGATAAAATTGTGCTATCGTATGTAAGAAGAAGGCGTAATCGTAGTCTGATTTCGCTCATTTTCGAACTGTGGCATAAGAATGTAAAAAGAATACCACTTATCATATGTAGTCTAAATCGTTCGGTTCGATCCCGAGATATGTGATTTAACATAAAAGTGGGTGCTGCCACGGCCATTGTCCAATTTATATACCGGCTCCCATAAAGCCCTCACATACGATCTCGGTTTAAAATTTTATGTCTCTGGCGTATTTAGTTATTTAATTATTGCGATTTTAGGAGTTTTTGACAGTACTGTTATATGGGAAGTGGTCGTGTTATCATCCGATTTCATCTATTGTCACACTCGGTAATAGTTGTTAGAAGTATTGTCATAAGCGAACTTGGCCAGTGTAGCTTTATTAGTCTAGAAGATATGTACAGTAAACCTATTAGAGGTCGTGGCCACGTCCACCTTTTCAAAATTTTTAGCCCACAGGTGCACCTTACTACTGCGATCCTTTGAAAAATTACTGTGATAAAACAAGGCCTACTTCACAATAACAACACAACATACTTTTAAATTCCACTTTCACTTTCGTCTGTACAAATTAAGAATCAATTATAACATCGGGATAAAGCTTTGCGCCTTATGACTAAAAACTACCCAATCGAATTATAACTGTTCAGTCCCTTAGTACTGATTATGTGGCCTCCAGTACCTATAGTTGACTTTTTATCATAAATATAGGCCAATGTGTAAGATTTATAATTGAAATTTGGAGATAATCCTTTTCAGTATGTATTTTTGTTAAATATAGGTTGAATTGGGTCAATACTTCCCTTAGCCCCCATTAACCTCATACAAAGTTTTTTGAATTTTGGGGTGACTTTGTTTTTTTTGGGGTGATTTAGCCCAATAAAATTTAGAGAGCGTGTTTTTCTAATAACGGTACATCTTTTTGCATAGAATGAATAAAATCGATTAAAAACTTGTATTAGAGCCCATATACATAACTAGCAATCCTTATCTAGCTGAAGGTACTTCCCTGGCTTAAATTTCTGCAAGTTGCAAAAGTATGAAATGCCACACCCGAACTTAGCTTTTCCTTACTTGTTTTTTCCATATTTTTAATCAATTTTCATTCGCACGCCAAATGATCACATTTTTTTTTTAAGAGTTAATAGGTTCTATGTTCATTAAAATTTGTGCTTGAAGAGAAAATACAAAAATGGAGGAATAGGAGTAGGAAATCCAGGAAATGATTCAAAGCTGCGCTTTTATTCCCGTCAGCAAAAATTATATTAAAATCATCATCAATTAGACATCACCAACCTCAATCGGAAATCACTATATAGAGTATCCTGGGTATACTCGAGAACACATTTTCAAGTGATTTCATAAATGCATATCTATGTATATTACTCATACACTGTAGATCCCGATTAAGTGCCACAGCCATATTTTAAGATGTAATAGTAAGTAAGGTAAGAGAAACCCGCTTAGGTACCATATGGTACTTTTCTGTTTGTAAAAGGACATTCAAATTAAAAACGCAACAAAGTATAAAAAAAAACAAAATTTTGCATTACATGCATTGCAATATGAGATCGAATTGTTTACAAATAATTTTTGTTAACACAGGAACACAATGGATGTATTTAAATAAAAAAAAGAAAAAGTACTAACTTCAGCTGCACCGAAGTTGTAATAATATAATACTTTCTGCAAATTTCTTGAGGATACCTCATCAATAATACTAAACAGATTCAAAATAAAAAGAGTTAGTAGAGAATTAATATTTTATTTTGCCGCCATTAGATTTCATTAAATCAAATATGCGAATTGTCATAAATTCTATTAATTATACCCTGAACAGGGTATATTAAGTTTGTCACGAAGTTTGTAACACCCAGAACGAAGCGTGGGAAACCCTATGAGGTACATATTTATTATATAATCGATCAGTATGTTGAGCTGAGTCAATTTAGGCATGTCCGTCCGTCTGTCTGTATATATACGAACTAGTCCCTCAGTTTTAAGATATCGTTTTGAAATTTTACAAACGTCATTTTTTCTTCAAGCAGCTGCTCATTTGTCGGAACCGCCGATATCGGACCACTATAACATATAGCTGCCATACAAACTGAACGATCGGAATAAAGGGTTGTATGGAAAAAATTCGCATTTGACGTGGTATCTTCATGAAATTTGACATGAATTACTGTTTAAGGTAATAATATAATCTCCGAAAAAATTCTTCAGATCGGATTACTTTAGCATATAGCTTCCATACAAACTGAACACATAGTTACTAAAAGAAATGGACCTGTAAAGGGTATATTAGCTGCGGTGCAGCCGAAGTTAACGTTTTTTTTTGTTTTTTTTAAGATATCTTCATGTCCTTAATTGCCCTCTTCAGTTCAAAAAAACTGCTAAATTGGCGACCATTTTCATAAACGTATCTGGCCAGAATGCCCTGAAGGTTCGTCATGAGATTTAAATCTGGACTGCTTGCATTCCATGGATAGCCGCGTTATCTTGTTGGAAAATTGGTTCTTGTTGATGACAGTCCTCGAGAAAAGAGATTAATTCTGCTTCCAACATGTCCATTTAGATTTCGCTGTTAATTTTTGTTGGATCTTCCATAATAACAAAAGGTTACCCAAATCATAACACCTCCACCACCAAAGTTTCCGCTCAAAATTGGTTCCACTTCTGCTTTCAAATCATGTCAAAAATAACTAAATTCATCAGGACCGTCGAGATTTCTCGTCGTTTTTTAATGGGAAGACCAAATTCCGCTATAATTTATGAAGCGGTAAGCTTTTCTTCTTGCCAGGACCTCAATTTGAATGACTTTTACCACCTTTTCTGCTAAACGAAATGCTCACTGAAATTAACACTTGTTACGTCTTTTCACTGACAATTTTTCAAGTTTGATATACTAATTGCAATTTGGTATGTAGACTAATTACAATAAAAAAATAAATGGTTACGTATGATAACTGTAAATATTCGCAGACGGCTTAAAGTCCCATAGCAATTTTCAGAATAACGTTAAATACTTGTAATAGGAACAACTTGCCATTCGGCTAAACGAAATGTGGGGACTGTATAAGCTCTAAAGCTCTAGCTGTTCGATACCGATGATTCCGACAAATGAGCAGCTTCATGATGATAAAAAAAGTCTGTAAAATTTCAGACCAATATCTCAAAAGCTGAAAAGACATACGGACAAACAGATGAACAAACAGACGGCCATGGCTAAATCAGCTCGTCGCTTTGATCTTCGATTTTTCCTTTTGAGTGATACAAATATCGGCAAACTTGCCACGTTCGAATAACATAAGGGTGTTATAGTGGTACATTAGAAAAATGATGCACTTAATTGTGTGATACACGAATTTATTTATTTTGACATTACTACTCGTACATATTATTATAAATAAAAAGATGTTCTTTAAGCTTCAGTAAGGTACCTCACATACAATCATCATTATAAGGAGTAAAATCATCTATGTGGGATCTGGGGAGAATTATTGATCCAAATCATTCTATTGGAAATAGAGGGTTTATTCGCGTTAGTTTTATGTAATAAAAACAAACGTTAGGTGAACAAAACTGTTAAACTCAATAGAAACTTGTGGCAAGAGTATAAAAAACAGTGTACTTGTGACATAAAACTTGTATGTTTTCACAAAATCTTGGTAACATAAATTTTTCACACAGTATTTGTGGTTTTAGATCTTTTCATTTTCTACAACAATATCACATAACTTTTTTCCTTTGGATTCGCGTTTTAGTGGAAAACGAAGTTTCTTTTTTTTTCCTTTTTATTACAAACATTTTTATAACTACACTAGACTACAACTAGTTTCAAAACCTAACGTGCTCGTTTTGATTTAAATAACTTAAAAAAAAATACATAGAAATAATAGTAATATTCATACATAAATGGTAAATAATTAATTCCTTTATATTTTAGCTTCCAACTAAGCTATGTGGTTTTTTCGACATAATCGACTAGAGCGGCATGTGTCTAAAAGAAGATTTCTCGCCTCCTCGTTCACATGTGCATTAATCCTTTTGTAGTGGACATCTGCCTGAGTCCTTATTTCTTCGGCGACTGTATTCATCCTTAGGTCTCGTTGAATATCCGCATTTCTTCAGTACCAGGAAGCATTTACAATGCCTCTAAGCACCTTGTTTTGAAAACGTTGCATAATATTAATACTGCCATCATTGGCACACCCCCACAGTTGCGCACCATATGACCATACCGGCTTGATTATTTGTTTATAAAGAAGTAATTTGTTGTATATGGACAGGTTTGACCTTCGCCCAATTAGCCATTTCATTTTCGACAATTTCAGATTTAGTTCAATCCTTTTTATTTCAATATGCTCTTTCCAAGATATTTAGCTGTATTTGCGTATGGTATGCAGACATCTAGAATACTTATAGGTTAATAAGTGATTCTTTTGTTAGTAAAATTTACATGAACCGATTTGCCACCGTTTAGTTTTATTCTCCATTTTTTAGTTCAACTTACGACAGAATTGATTGCATGTTGCAGGTTTTGCGCAGATTTTTCTGCTGTTTTTTCATCGCATAGTATTGCGGTGTCATCAGCAAAGGTGGCAGTCATACTGTTTGGTGTTAACGGTAAGTCTCTTGTATACAGAATATATAAAAGAATCTTAAGATATTTCCCTGAGAACTCCTGCTTCAATTTCTTTAAGTTTGGAGAATTCATTTCCTTGTTTTACACGGAAAAATCATGTGGTAATAAACAATTCTAAAAGAGGCCAATACTTAACCGGAAGACATGATTTTAGTTTTTGCATAAGGCCTTCGTGCCATACCTTATCAAACGCTTGTGCAACGTCAAGAAATACGTTTTCCTCCTCCAGGGATTTTTCTATTTCTGATGTTATTCTGTAAATTTGTTCTATTATTGCTTATTTCTAAAACCGAGAAATTGGTCTGATATGACGAGACTACGTGAGGATCCTTTCCTGGCTTAGGAACCATAACAACTTCGGCAACTTTCCAAAGGCTTGAAAAATGTGTCAGACGGATTGCTGTACTGAAAAGATAGGTGAGCTTCCGTAAACACTTGTATGGTAACTGCGTTAACACTTCAGCTGTAATTAAGTCGAAGCCAGCTGCTTTCTTAATTTTGAGCTTTTTTATATCGCTTTTAAGTTCACAAATGGTGATTGCTGGGATTGTTGCATGACCCTGTTGAATACTACTGAGGAACGCGATTTCACTATCCTCGTTTGGACGAAAGGTTTCAGCTAGGAGTTTTGCAAATGCATTAGCTTTATTACAATCACTTCTAGCCCATGTATTGGAAGCAACTTTTAGTGGTGCAACGTGACTTATTGGACGTTTCAGATACTTTGTACTTTTCCAGAGGGAGTAATCATCTTTTTTGTCAGCGGATAGTTGAGATAAATATTTATTAATTGACTCATTCTTAATATGAGCAATTTCTCCTTTTAATTCAGCTGTTGCCTTATTAAGGTTGGTTTTGAATCGAAGTGAACTTTTTTTAAACTTAAAACATTTTAGCACCTCTCCCTTCCTCTTTTGTGCCAAATGTCTCATCAAAATAATCATTAGTGTTCGGCTATTTTTAAGATGAGTGAAATTATTTAACAAATAAGTTGAATTAAATTTTTTGCGGAATCACATTTAATGTACTTCGGAGGTAATTTTTTGTGGCGAGCAAGTATTTTTGATTGGTACAAATTATTCAAAGAGGATCCAGGGCCTAAGAAAAGGGAAGCACGATTGGTTTCAAAATGACTCAATTTGTTCGAAAAACGGCGTCGCGTTAATGTCTAAGACTAATGCTAATCCGATCAATCCTTCATGAGTTCAACCAATATCGTGTCTCAACCACCGTATTCGCCAGATTTAGCTCCTTGTGACTTCTGGCTTTCAGCAAACTCAAACGAACGCTACGGGGAGACTGATCAACTGAAGACATTAAACGTGAATCGCATTGAAGGCTATTCTGGAAATTGACTTTAACAACTGTATCGATGATTGGAAAAACGTTGGCAGAAGTGTATTGTGGAAAACGGCGAATTACTTTGAAGGGGACGACATGGCTTTTGAAGAATAAATTAAGAATTTTAAAATTATGAACAAAGTCTTACTATTTTTTCCTAGTATGAGAATGTATATTTGATAGGGTCTCCGATGTTTTCTTCTGGGCGTTACAAACTTGAGACAAAATTAATATAAGCTCTCAGGGTGTAAAAACGGTTTCCGCATAAACTTCATAGCAGTTTCATAAATGGGCACAACAAAAGTTAGCATATTTAGTAATAAAAAGGTCGTTTCTTATACACAATTAGTTCCAAATATAAGGATACTTCAATTATATTAAACCACTTTTGTTAGTGTGTTCTCTTGCCTTTATTCAGTTAAATTTAGTGGGCACCTTCCTTACTATATAGTACGCGCTATAAGTGTGTTAAAAGCAAAAAAAAAAATTATTAAGATGTTAGAATGGGTAAAGTTCGAATAAGCGAACTTTTTATGCCCTCGCCACTTGGAAGGTTCAAAGCCAGTGAAATATTTTCAGGTGTTGGGAAAACTATGTATTAAACAAATAAGAAAGGGCTTAGTTCGGGTGTAAAAAATTGCATACTCTTGCAACTCATAGTAATCATAAAACAGCTGAACTTAAATAAATCAATGATTTTTAATACAAAATAAATGTTTAGAGAAATAAAAAATGTATAGTATACTTAAACTTTAATTTCGGTAAAGCTGGCCTATCACGAAAAATTAAAGAAGATATACATATGTAGGTGACTGGTTGCCAGATATTTATGAGGAGTATACTCGTACCAGCTCCGTGTCAGTTCAAAATGCACTTAAAGTATATTCTTCTTGTCAATGAATCGTTGAATCGCATGGAAATCTTGCTTGTATGTTAAGTAACTAAGATTAAGCCTGGAAATCTAATGAAAATCTAATCGGTTGTATCATGTAGTTTAATGTAAAACAATGAACAACAATACTAATTCTTATCATTCAATAGATCTGTTACTTTTATTAAAAATAAAAATCTAGCACCGAAATATTCAAGTTACTTATCCAAGCACAAGCGTAATCTTTAAAAATTTTTGAAGAAACAAGTAACTGCATTACATATAAATAGAAAATTTATATAACTATATATATATCAATTTATACTAAGCAGACTTAAATGGTGCAAACTCGACCACCCACTCGACTTACCTAAAATTAAATGCTGTTTGTTTATTATTTCCAATGTAAAATAAACATCTTGGAATATTTCTATAATATTTGGAAATTTATTTTAATTCGCCTGAATATGAATGATTGAATTTGAGGTATTCATTGAGTAAAGTCTTATCTTATTGATTTTATACTCTTGCAACATGTTGCTACAGAAACATTGGTAAAAGAATCGCAGTAACAAGTAGTATAAGAAAATAAATGAAATCGGAAATAATCCCGCTCACTTCACTACTAAAAGCACAATAAATCAATAACTAAAAAATCGGCTAATCGGAGTATAACCGAGCTTAACTTCCCTTATATCACAAATTTAAATTCCATTCGATTCTTTCACTTTCCATACAAAATTCAAGAAGCAATTAATATAACGGAATAAAATCTAGTACAAATAACGCCTTTAGAGTATGCACCCTTATGACCAAAAATTGTCTAAATCTCTAGTATCTATAGTTCACTTTTGATCAAAAATATCGGTCAATGTATGGGATATACAATTAAACCTCAGATAGAATATTTACCTGATAATAATATCTTTGTACATCAAAAATGGGTGGAATCGGGTGAATACTTCTCTCAGCCCCCATATGTCTATTATACAGATTTTCATTCTTACGATGTTTTATACTGCATATATTGGCCAATATGTCTAATATCAGCATTTTACAGATCCGGCTGACTTTATTTCATATGATTGGTGTTTGTATATGAGGTATTTTATGAAACCCAGGTTTCTTCAGTATGTGGCATATATGTAAAATGTTACTCGCCAAAATAGATAAAATCGGGACAATAGTCAATTGGTGAGAGTTGGGGATATCTCATACATATATTGTGTATAAGGATTTTCGTTTTTCTAACTAACCTTATGTCGATTATGTGGGTCAGTGTATGAGTTATATATAGATTACATATAGTATATGAATATATAAAATTACTTAGGTCCCGATCCTCTGGTTAACGTTTTGCACCTAAAGATATCTCCTTGACTTTGAGTCCTGTTAGTTGCAAGAGTACAAAATGTTCGGTTGCACTCAAACTTAGGACTTCTTTACTTGTTTATCTTATTGTTTTCGCTCGATTGTAAATATTTTTCAGAAATTTTCATGTGGATACTCAAAATAACAATATCATACTTTAATGAACTAAAATCATTATGCAATAACTATATAATAGGTTATCTTGCGGTATTTTCGCTAGTTGGCGCTGAAAGCGCGTAGTTCTAGTCTTATTCGTCGCATCGGGTCATGTTATACCTTTTTGAAAAGCTCATTTCACGCGCTAACACGTGTGGATTGATTGTTGTTTCTTTTAAGTCGTTCGTAAGTTATAGCGTCGCAAACATGGAGCAAAATAAAGAGAAAATACGGCATATTTTACAGTACTACTACGATAAAGGCAAAATTGCATCTCAAGCCGCCAATAAAATTTGTGCAGTTTATGGACCCGATACAGTTTCCATTTCCACCGCACAACGATGGTTTCAACGTTTTCGTTCTGGTGTAGAGGTGGTCGAAGATGCGCCACGCTCCGGAAGGCCTGTCGTCGAAAATTGCGATAAAATCGCTGAATTGGTCGAAAGAGACCGACATAGTAGCAGCCGTAGCATCGGTCAAGAGCTGGGCATGAGTCATCAAACCGTTATAAACCATTTCAATCAAATTCAATAAAAATACCGCAAGACTTTTTTGACAACCTAATATGTATATGTAATACATGAAGAAGATAATTTGAACCCAGAAATCAAGTACTGTTTATTTTTAAAATGTAGTGTTGCGAGAAAGCCATCACCACTCTACAGAGATATTATCAGAAAATTTAAAAAACTATTAATCTTCTTCTAAATACGTTTAGTAATTTGAATTTTATATGACTAGAGTAAGCAGGTTATTATTAACTAAATGGGTGTAATTAGATCACTATAAATTGTTATAATGGTTATATAAGACGTAAAATCATTGCCAGCTTTGATTTAACTCGGCTTAAAAGAAATTGTCTATAAAATTTGTAAAAAAATTTAGTCACCAAAACTGTTTAATATTATTTATTAATGTTTGCGAAGGTGTGTCATGTCAATTATGAATATTTGTCGATTTGGTTAAATACCTACTTTGACAATAATTGCCGATAAAAGCTAGAAAATGTTATTTATATCAAGAAAATGTCTTTAATTATGGTTTAATGAATTCAATCATATCCGGTTCAGAAATAAACTGATTTGAAAGAGTTGGATACTTTTTATAGTTTCATTTTAAATCATGGACAATCAATGTAAAACTGTTGTTTTTTTGTTGCGGAGAACCTCTTAAAACTAATATTGTGGATTGGAAAAATACTCATGAAATACAATGAAAATGAAATGTGTAATACATAAAAAAAAACATTTTTCCAGCGCTCCCTCACATCAGGGATTA
Organism: Bactrocera correcta; assembly: GCA_027475135.1. Taxonomy (NCBI): domain Eukaryota; kingdom Metazoa; phylum Arthropoda; class Insecta; order Diptera; family Tephritidae; genus Bactrocera; species Bactrocera correcta. Next base: position 2,912,438 of record CM050327.1, on the reverse strand, counting down.
TCGCTTAGTAATACTCAATATAAAGCACTACTTTTCTAATGAAATTATATTTCAGACTTCAACTTTTGATATATTCCCGTAGTTTTAAAGCAAACAAATACGTTTTTACACCTTTAAGGAATTTAGCAACACAAATGTTTTAGCAGACTTAGTCTAACGAATAATAAATACACATATAAGTAGTTATTATGATGAAACAGTAGCAAACACAACCGATAGAATTGTTTGTTTAATGCTATCGTTTCGCTTTTGGAAATATACAATTTGTGTTCCCCAATTCTATTTTATTTATTTTTTTGGCTAAGAATATAATGTGTGTATTCATCACGAAACAGGCGTTGAAGTATCATCATGTTATAGTATCCTACATATGGACCTGTACTATAAGTATATTTATTTATTGTTTAATTAAAATTATAATAGTGCAAGCTGGTGACAAACAATATTATGTATGCCGTATGTGCTAAAACATCAGTTTTGCATGCATGAATTACATAACTACGAGGACAATGATGCTGAGGACGCTGATTGTAACATCTGAAAAGGAATTTAAATTTGCACTCACTCTCACCTGCACTTCCAAAGCATGGTAAGCTATAATAAGACCTAAAAGAATCACAGTCGAAACAGATATTAACGTTTTTAACGCTGTCGAGTAAAATGAAGCCTGAAAAAACAATAAAAATAGTAATTATTTGCTATTCACACACGTAATTACTTATAACTAATATTTTCGATTATGATATACTTATGTGCATATATAACCATATCTACCTTCAAACTATTTATATGAGTATTATAACTAAGGTAACGAAATTTAACTTCTAAACTTGATTTGTGACGAAAAACTACACCAATTTTAAATTTTAAGAGATTACATTGGTTAACGTGTTTCAAAACGTCGATTTTTTTATTGCCTTATTAGATTCTACGACACCTCTGGAATATTTTCCTAAATTATCAAATTGATCCGAGTAATAGTTTCGGAGGTACAGCCTTGAGAACTTCTGCGCACGAGGCATTTTTTTGTAAAAATCTCTGCAAATATATTTTTTCATTCGTTTAATTTATAAATTAAGGTTTTTACTAAAACATGTATTTTTTACTTTAGACGATCCTGTAAAGAGGTATCCTGCCAACGCGGGGGCATCTTTTTTCCGGGGGGTCACCGGAAATGGCATCGCAGTGGCCGAGGTTTGTAACAAAAAGGCAGCTTTTTACCCGAGGAAACCCTACATGGGTTAACTGTAATTTACAGATAAGACTGAGTTTTTCTACAAAATGATTTTTAAATAAAGAAAATGAGAATGTAAGACCTTACCATTTTTGGCACGACCACATTCTATGATATGATAGAAATTATAAAATCTATTTAAAATTTACCTTCCTCAACAATTTAACTTTAAAATATGTCTTTATGTAAAATGATAGCTAAGGCAGGGTTGCAATTATATTTTTGTCTGACATTGCATATTGACAAATAGATATGGGTTTTGGTCTGACATATTTTACAGTCCTTGCAAATATTTTTTTGCGTGTGTTTGTTGTTGTGCCGGTTATTAGGTGGAAAAATCTGCAATTCTTGCACCGTGCAAGGGTTTTGCAATAGCAAGAGAATACCCCCTGTCTAATATTTATTTTAAATTTATTGTTTCATTTCCCACGATGCACCCTGTGCGTTGTTCATCAATTACCTAGTATTCCTTACTTCTATTATTGCGTTTAACTAACGGGTGATTTTTTTGAGGTTAGGATTTTCATGCATTAGTATTTGACAGATTACGTGGGATTTCAGACATGGTGTCAAAGAGAAAGATGCTCAGTATGCTTTGACATTTCATCATGAATAGACTTACTAACGAGCAACGCTTGCAAATCATTGAATTTTATTACCAAAATCAGTGTTCGGTTCGAAATGTGTTTCGCGCTTTACGTCCGATTTATGGTCTACATAATCGACCAAGTGAGCAAACAATTAATGCGATTGTGACCAAGTTTCGCACTCAGTTTACTTTATTGGACATTAAACCAACCACACGAATGCGTACAGTGCGTACAGAAGAGAATATTGCGTCTGTTTCTGAGAGTGTGGCTGAAGACCGTGAAATGTCGATTCGTCGCCGTTCGCAGCAATTGGGTTTGTGTTATTCGACCACATGGAAGATTTTACGCAAAGATCTTGGTGTAAAACCGTATAAAATACAGCTCGTGCAAGAACTGAAGCCGAACGATCTGCCACAACGTCGAATTTTCAGTGAATGGGCCCTAGAAAAGTTGGCAGAAAATCCGCTTTTTTATCGACAAATTTTGTTCAGCGATGAGGCTCATTTCTGGTTGAATGGCTACGTAAATAAGCAAAATTGCCGCATTTGGGGTGAAGAGCAACCAGAAGCCGTTCAAGAACTGCCCATGCATCCCGAAAAATGCACTGTTTGGTGTGGTTTGTACGCTGGTGGAATCATTGGACCGTATTTTTTCAAAGATGCTGTTGGACGCAACGTTACGGTGAATGGCGATCGCTATCGTTCGATGCTAACAAACTTTTTGTTGCCAAAAATGGAAGAACTGAACTTGGTTGACATGTGGTTTCAACAAGATGGCGCTACATGCCACACAGCTCGCGATTCTATTGCCATTTTGAGGGAAAACTTCGGACAAAATTACCCTCCAAGAAATGGACCCGAAGTGGTCACCAAGATCAGGGGCCGATTTTAACGGCCTTTTTTAGACCCTATTTTTTTTACGTAAGTCAAAAATTTTTCTACAAATGAAAATAAGAGAATAAAATTCCATTTTTGGCACGCCCAACATTTGAAGAAATTATAAAATCTATTTCGCGAAATCCCTCAACAATTTAACTCAAAATTGGACTTTCCAAAAAGGGACCAGCTAAGGCAGGGGTTCAATTATTTTAACTGAAATTATCTTCAAAAAGTATGGGTGGTCTGAATATTAATCCTAACGTTTCCGAATAAAAATCTGAATTTTGCAAATTTTAAGGGCGTTTTTTTTTTTAAAATTTATGTTTTTTTCAACCCCTCTTAAAAAATTCCACCCTTTAAATTTATATTACTATCGCTGTAAAGATCACTTCTACTTTGGATTGCCGTAATAAACAGATGTGTCTTAGTCCTGCGTTCGATTTAATCATTAACATAAATTCTGGTGCCTCTCTTTAAATTTTGAGAATTTTAATTGGCGGTTTCCGTAAATAAATTGATTTGACGCTATCCTAAAGGATTCACACAATATTTTCGGATAAAATCTTCGTTGTAATTGTAAATTATTGAACATGGCAGAAATCAATTTTCGCCAGTTTCATGCATCTGCTATTTCTCGCACAATGGAACAGGCGCGCACAGGTGAATTAGATGCATCCATGCTAATAAACCATGAGGCGCTCCTGAGTCTGGCGAAAGAGGAGGAATTGGAAGTGCATTCAGCATGGTAGGACGTCAACGAAGAAATTTACAATGACTTATGTTCCAGCCTGATGCGCTTGCGTCCGAGCAAGAGTGACGAGACGAACGCTCGTACGGAAGGCAATATGAATTCGTCGGTCGTGTTGAAATTGGAGCCGCTTCATATTCCATCATTTGATGGCGTGTTACATAATTGGTTGGCATTTAAGGACGCATTCGAGACCTTGGTGCACAACCGAGAATTGCCCACCGCGTACAAACTTGGTAAGCTGCGACAAGCTGTTCCCTGCTCTGAGGTGCCATTAGTTGGTGGGATTTATTCAGGAGGTTACGAAGAACTGTGGGCAGCTTTGAAGGAACGACATGACAACCCTAAGCAGTTGGCTGAAATTCATGTTGCACGTTTCCTAAACCTTTCGTTGGCGTCAGAGGAGTCAACGCAATCATTATTGCATATTGTGGATGTGGTTAGCGGTCTCTGCGTCGTTAGCTCTTATGAATTTGGCAGTTCAAGAGTGGGATGCTTTAACGGTGCCTATTGTTGTATCAAACTCTCTCCTACAACAATGCGCGAATGGTGCATGCACTGCTCCCCAACGGAATTGTCAAACTTATCGGAGCTACTCAAAGTCTTGGAGAAAAGGGCTCAAAGTTTGTCAACGGAGATTGTTAAAGTCGTAGATGGTACCGACACATCCAGTAGTCAACATCAACGCGTATCAACGGCGCGAACCGTCAAATGCAACCATTCAATGGAAGAAGCAAAATGCTAATATTGTCAAAATCTTCGTAAGGTCACGCGTTGTCCAACGTTATTGGACTTACCGCCAGAGAAACGTTTCGATGCCCTCACGAAAACAGGCATATGGTTTAATTGCTTTTGTCGAGAGCCACAAGGGTCCTCTGCTCCTCTCACCACAAGGAGAGTGGAAACTACTACAACTGGTATACCTTCAATGCCGGCTCAAGCTACGCTATGACGTCACGATTCTGTTATTGGATGCCATGTTCGGGGTGACTAGATCATACTTCTTGCAACAGCATGTGCATATGTTTCTGTGGACAATTCAGAAGAACGGTTGGAAAGGATTTTGTGCGATCCTGGGTCACAAGTAAGTTTCATTATAGAACGCTTTGCTAATTCTTTGAAACTTCACAGAAGCAGCTATGACGGAGCGGTCGAGGGTATTTGTGCATTATCCTGTACACGCACCAAGGGCGTCGTGGCAATAACACTCACGTCAACTCACTCGCAATTTTATGTGGCAATCCATGCCTTCGTTATTCAATCAATTACATCGGTGCTTTCAACGGCACAAATCTTTGGAAATCAGTATAAACACTTGGCTGGGCTGCATATGGCAGACCCACATTTCGGTACTCCGGGAAGCATTGACCTTCTGCTAGGAGCTGACGTCTGGGGTCTCATTTTAAGGGAGACATAATCAATGGTGGTCCTAACGAACCACATGCACAACTAACGAGCTTGGGTTGGGTTATTTTTATCTTCAATAAATAATTCAGGCTTGCGCTCATATAGCGCCAACATTTTGGAAGAATCTCGTTTGGACGAGATTGTAAGCAGCTTTCGAGAAGCTCGACGAAGCGTCTGATGGCGACGAGGTTATTGATGATGAATGTGAGCAAATATTCTCAACGACTCATTCACGAACATTGGAAGGGCGTTACGTGAAGCGCTTACAAATGCAAGCTAACGCACCACTCGGCGACTTTTATGGCTGCGCTTTAAGGCAATTATATCGTTTGGAGCGTCGATTCTCCTCCGATACACCATTACGTGACAAATACATCGCTTTCATGAAGGAGTATATCGGGCTAGGGCACATGGAAGCTCTAGGTACCTACAGTGATTCCAATCGTGTATATTACATTCCGCATCATGCCGTGCTAGACAAGTTTCGTGCCGTCTTTAATGCTTCAGCACCAACATCAAATGGTGTTTCTCTAAATGATATACAGCGTGTGTTTCCAACCATTCAGAATTCGTTGAACGATATCCTTTTCTGATTCTGAGGATGCGCTATTGCTCTGAGCGCTGACATGGAAAAGATGTTTCGCCAGGTTTTAGTAGCACCGGAAGATCGAGATCTCCAACTATCCTTTGGCGCGAATCCCCGAACGAGCAAATTAAAATATATCCGCTTACGACGGTGACGTATGGCAGCATGTAGCCCATACAACGCAGTGCGAGCGTTACAACAGTGTGCTGTCGATAATTATGAAGTAGTTGGTGACCTTTATCAAGCCGAATCGGCACGTTGTGCCATTCTTTCTTCATTTATGTGGACGATTTCCTGATAATAACGTATAACTTTTAACGTTTGCATCCGCCCCTGGCTACCTGTCATAGGTACTGTATATTTTTTAAGACTTATGCTTCCGCGTTGTGCGATGGATGAGCGAGTAATGCACAATTCACTAGCTGTTTCCTACATGTAGCAAAAGTGTCTGCTGCTTCCGCTGACCAAGCAAGTGGTGTAGTATCGTTTCGCCTATTACCACGAATCATATCGAAAAGTCAAGATTGTGTCTAAGTGCGTTTGGTATGAAACGACGAAATTAAATCGGTAAAAACGCTTTAAATTCTTGACGATAACTGGTCGTTTAAAATTACGCAGAGACTCAACGCGTTCCGAGATGCTAAATTCCGATTTACTAACGTTGATAGCTGGGTTGTTCTCCCTCAGTCGTTGGAAAACTTGGCGCAAGTGGTTTTAAATGCGCTTTCTTCTGAAATGGATGCAATGCGTACATCATCAAGATAAACAAACGCTAAGTTTAAATACGAAAAACTTCGTTAATAAGTCTTTGAATGTCTGTGCTGGAAGAGAGTCGTTATCGCCATTTTACAAATGTATTCTTTGTTTATTGGCGTTAGGTAAAAGGCCTTCTTTAAATCGATTTTAGAAAACAAACGTTTTCAGCCAAGATATTGGAGAAATCGTGCAAAAATGTCAACGGATGTCGATCAGGAATTGTCACTGCATTTAGTCCACGATAATCCCGGCATGGTCTCCACGTACGGCATATGTAATGGACTTGCCCAGTTACTACTGGATGGGCGACAAATGCCCAATTTCATCAGAAAATTAAATGCAGCTTTTGCTGCGCTTAGCTTCTCGGGTCAAAGACGTCGCGGTCGTGCGAAGACGGGTTGCCCGGTCGATTATCTACTGATGATTTTGTTGGTGAAATTAGCGGATCAGAGCGAGTGATATCACTATACTCTGCGAGAATACTTGAATAAGTAGAATTTTGAGATCGACCAAGACCAAGAGCTCAAAATGAAACAGAAAATCAGCGCCAATAATTACTTGAGAAACATCAGCGATAACGAAATTCCATAAAAATTCCCATCGTAAATTTAGATTAAGTTTTAGAATCGCCTCACCGAATACAGATATTGGCGATTCATTTGCGGCAAACAATTTCATACCGTTAGGAGAAGATCGGACTATGTTGTTGCATTTTAGTATAACGGAAACGTCCGTACCGCTATCTATTAAAAAAATTAATTTTGCTGACGTATCGTATGTGCGTAAAGGGTATGATTGAAGGTTTTATATTGTTTGCCTTGCCATAGCAGCCGAGCGGCCAAACAAAAGTGCAGGGCTCTCGGCATTTAGTTGAATTCCCACCAAATTTACTGCACTACCATGAAATCGGCTTGTCCGATTTACCTAATGATGCGTGGGGTCCAGACTGCTACCGAAAATTCGATCATTTGTGAATGAAAAGCTAGTGCGCTTGTTTAGTTAATTTTGCTATTTTAAGTTTCAAGCTCAAAACTTCAATAAATGTCAGACCCTCTTGCGCATGGTTGTATCACATCCCAATAGTTTCGATAATGGAGTCAGCTATCTTTAGTTTTTCCACGATAGCGACGTGTGTAGCAATAATCGCTGCTTGTACATACGTAGGAAGTCTGCCTACCCATAGATCGTGTGAAATGCTGTCATTCAGAGTCGTCCCGGCTGCACGTTGGGGCGTTGGTCGCCTAGAACCCCATCTTTAAGAACCTGTTGCAGCCGCCGCTGTTGACTGTCCGAAAAATGCTCAATGATCGTGTCCCGAATGTATTTGTATTTAAAACTTGTCGGTACAGCGTCTAAAACGCAGCGAAGCTTTATCAGCTTGTAAGGTGGTACACAAGCAAGATCGATGTCGAATTTCTTATTATCGTTGGAAATTCAAGAAGAGCTAAACTAAAAGTCAAAGAATAAAAAAAAATGCTTCTAAGTATGTTGTCCTCGGTCCTTGGTAGTGGTAGACGTGGAGTTAATTTTCTAAAAACCACAATATTGGCGTTGGAGTACTGGATACCGGAAACCACATGGCGCCATGTAAGAATATAAAAACAAAACGAATGAAGAACTAAAGACATATGCTGGTGCTGCCTTCATATATTAAGTTAACGCCGCAATGATCCTTCGAGGTTGTCTCATAAAAAAAATAATCAAGATGACGAGAAAAGTTGAAAGCCGGCTTACTGTCTGTTTAAACCTTATGAACAAAAATTGTTCAAATCCAATCATAACTCTTCAAGTCTCTAAGTATAAAATATTTTGATAAAAATACTGGTAAACGTGTGAGATATGTGATTGATATTCGGGATAATCCTTCTCTATCAATATTTTGGGTTGAGTCGGGTCAATATATAACATATATAACATATAAAGATTTTCGAACTTCCGATGTTATCTCAATAAAAATGAGAGCCCTTCCTTACATTTTTGGTATACGTATTTTTATACCCTGAACAGGGTATATTAAGTTTGTCACGAAGTTTGTAACACCCAGAACGAAGCGTCGGAAACCCTATGAAGTATATATATAATATATAAATGATCAGTATGTTGAGCTGAGTCAATTTAGCCATGTCCGTCCGTCTGTCTGTATATATACGAACTAGTCCCTCAGTTTTTAAGATATCGTTTTGAAATTTTACAAACATCATTTTCTCTTCAAGAAGCTGCTCATTTGTCGAAATTGCCGATATCAGACCACTATAACATATAGTTGCCATACAAACTGAACGGTCGGAATCAAGTTCTTGTATGGAAAACTTTTGCATTTGACAAGATATATTCACGAAATTTAGTATAGATTATTTTCTAAGGCAACGATGCAATCTCCGAAGAAATTATTCAGATCGGCTTACTACAGCATATAGCTGCCATACAAACTGAACGATCGGAATCAAGGGATTGTATGGAAAACTTTCGCATTTAACGTGGTATCTTCACGAAATTAAGGTAACAATAGAATCTCCGAAAAAAACGTTCAGATCGGATATAGCATATAGCTTCCATATAAACTGAACACAAAGTTACTAAAAGAAATGCACCTGTGAAGGGTATATTAGCCGAAATTAACGTTTTTTCTTGTTTCGTAATGACTTTAAGTTTAGTATCCAGCTTTCAAGAAATGTAAAAACTTTATATAAAAAAACGTTTAAGAAATGGTCAACGGTAAATTTTCTTGTGCAGGTATTGTGAGTATTGCTGCTTTTTAAATTTTCAATAGAAGTTTTGTTATGATACAGTTTTTATTAAAATATCGTAATAAAAATTGGTCGGCTAACAATAGCAATGTTTATCTTCTATCCATTTTCATTGAAAATATTATAAAAATAACAATCAGCTGTTTATGAGAGTTTCAAACTCGCATAGCTGCCGTCTGTTACCTACAAATTTGGATCTGATTAAGTGCGCCGTTAACCTGGATTAAAGCCGCCGTCTGTCAAGACCATAAAATATTTAAATGTACATCATTGTATCGCTCACGGTATGGGCAGCACTTTAATTAAAAGGCAAGTCCTAAATATTATTTGTACTAGGAAAAATGAATGCAAGAATTCACATTGATTTGGTGAACACGAATCCCTTGATTTTGATTGTAATTACCGTACATGGTGATGAATGGATTTTCCAGCAAGGCAAGGAATCGTTCCATGTGGCGATGATGAGAAAGGCGTTTTTAATTTTATTACTGTAGCGGCCTGCCTTAAGTCCAGTTTTGAATCCAATGGAGGATCTGTGAAAAATTTTTTCAAGCGAAATTTAAGCACATTCAAAGCAATATAACAACCATCTTTAATATGGCTCTGAAAATTTTGAAAAAGTGGGCATGGCAACGCCCTCTAAAAGGTATAATGAACATATCTCCTAGATCACCAAAGTTACAATTGCCAAATTCGCTCACAACCATTAGTGGTGTGAAATGGTTGAAATCGGATGATAACCCTGTCCACTCCCCATATAACGGTACTGTTAGAAACTTCTAAAAGCAAATTAAATCAAAAACTACATACGCCAAATACATTAAATTTTAAGCCCAGTATGGTATGAGAGGGCTTTATACGAGTCGGTGTAATAATTGAACGATGAGCTTAGCATCGTCCGTTATTATTTAAAATTATATATATCAGGACCTGCTCTACCAAATTCAACCAAATTGGGGACGTAACATTCTTATGCCACTGAGCAACGCTTACTTCCAATATAACACAATTTTCCATCAATTCCATCTGACTTTTTCTTTTCCAGCGGTCAAATCAAGAAGCAATTAATATAAAGGGATAAAACTTTGCACGAATAATGGCTTTAGCGTATGACCACAAATTCTTCAAATATAAAAAACGGTTCAAACCTATAGGTACCAAATATTTGGAACGCAGTACCTATAGTTGACTTTTTACCGAAAATATTTTTATTAGAAATTCAGAGAAAATCCTTTCGTGATAATGGCATGTCTGTGTGTTACAAATATTTTGAATGGGGTCAATACTTTCTTTAGCCCTACATACCGAATATAAAAATTGTCGAGCTCCCGCGTTATTTTATATCGCATATACTTATCGGCCAATATGTAAGTTATCTTAATAAAATTGAGATAGTGTGTTTTTCTTATAACGGTGCATATTTGTGCTTAGAATAAAAAAAATCGGGTGAAAACTGGACCTAGAACCCATACAACTAACATGCTTTGTGTACCTTAAGGTACTTCCCTAGCTTTAATCCTTGTAAGTGGCAAGAGTATGAAATGTTCGGTTACACCCGAACTTAGCTCTTCCTTGCTGTTTTTGCTCATAGTAGTATGTATAACTAAATCTGAAACGCTGAAACGTAAACAAGGGTTTGCATTCCAAGTAAAACGTTTTGAATTTTGCCTCGTTTCTTTACATAAAAACGTTTAAGCTGAATTAATTTGCATTGTTCCAATCTTCCTGAATATGCATTTATTGTGAACTAGCTGACTCCGCACCCGTTGTCCTGCGTGAATTTATGTGTTTTGCAATGAAAAGAAAGTTAAATTTATCATTTTATTTTTTATTTTTTTCAATGTAAACAACATTCCAGTATACAGAAAAGATGGTTTTCCAACTCGTGAGCATGCCACAAATATCTGGCCGTGTGAAAAACACAGCATTTCCAAATTTATGCCTCACACTATGCGACTATCTTTAGGTCCTGTTGATTGTCATCTCAAATGTATTTTCCACTGGAAACGGAATACGTTTGAACTAAAAAGGGAAATGGGAAATCGTTAGAACTCAAAGGAGTTCGTAGAATCAAGCATTCTGCGTCACAATGAGATTGCGAAATATAATAACGAAAAACCCAACTTTGAGACGCAAATGATTTGGTGTCATACCAAGACTCTCCAAAGAAGTTTTCTAACTCCACTAATTCCACTGGATAATTCACGTCGTATTTATTGTCAAGACGATCGATCGATTTGTATGAGTGCAAGTCTCCCGGAATTTAACTTTGAATCTTTCAGTTTAAGTCAACAACATTGGCATTTTTGGTAGCTAACATTGCGCGTGTACCAAAGGAATCGTAGTTATGATAATTTGGCCACGATAGTTTGGCGAACATTCGTGATGAGTTAATCTTTCGTGAATTGATGAACGGCGGATGGAATTGATATCGAACCCCGGAAGTATCAACCTGAATTGACCCATTTCCAATTTTTTGCGAAGACGATGTAAAATGTCTTCGGCAATTTCATTTTTGTTCGTATCCCATAATTAACGCGGATTTGAAGGCTGATATGTCGAAATAATTATCGCGAAAAGTGTGCGAACTTAATTTTCATTCCAGTGATTAACATGTTCCAGCAATTGTAACTGCTGGCTTACTTCTCCAAAACTTCTACACACCGTACCATACATTAATCAATAGCAACCGAAGGTAGAAACAATCGTCGTTTTTCGGGTGGATTGTGTAAACTCGTGCTAATGAATTAGTTGATAACACACGTGGATGTCCATCAACTGGTTGACCTTGTTTTCTGCGCAAAAATTTCTTCAATGATGCATTCCATGTATAATATCATGGTATTTCCGAATAGAGCAATGTTCTCGTAAATGGATCACTCACAAAAGTTGAGAAAAAACTCGTAAATATTAATTTGGTTGCTGGCGGTGTTACCTCTGGCTGTACCCTGAGTTGAAACACACTCTTTGGCCATTCTCCAAAACGGAAAACGTAAATGAATTGCAAAAATAAATATCCTACGAAGTGGTTTAGTGCAGTTCACGTATCGACTGTATCGTTCAAGACCAATAACAGCCTTCTTGCTTTCTTTGTTTGAGTTTTGAATTTGGATTAGACAATAATGGTGAATATAGTACGATCCGAGTGTTGTCAACTTCGATATTCACTCTTCTAAATTGAATGCTGAATGCTCTGCCATTGTCGTCTAGTGAGCGACGCCGATAGAGTGGATATCTATCATCTCTAGTTTGTGTTTCCGAAAAAAAGCACGTGGATACTGTTTCGTGCATTTATTGTCAGACGTACAAACCGAAGTTGGATTGTTGTTCATTACTTCGTATAATATTGGTTTTTATTTTGCATCAGGAATTTCCGCATGATTGAATGATTTCATAAATTTGATCCGGTTTAACCACCATCCAAAGAAGAATGTGTGCGTGCGGCAAACCTCTTTTAGCCACTCAACACAGTACATCTTGCATCTAACAGCGCCAAATATTTATACGTTGCTTCAAGATAAGGTCCATCGAAGCTGTTGCTTGAAAAGTCTTGCTGTGACATCCTGACGTTCGCTTTCTGATTGACCGCGACCCATAATACCGTACGTATACCATTGCATCCTGGGAGTACTCGGTCATGTGCCTTGGGCTGCTAATGTATGCTGATGCCAAAAAGAACGCCGACCGATATTAGCGCGACCTCTTCGTGGCATCGTAACAAATTTCAATCTGTAATTGATCACTTTGTGTGCAACACACATAACATTTTCACTCAATAATTTTCAAAAATTTTTGAAGCAAACGACAAATTTGAACGATTCAAATAATTGAAAAACAAAACAAAAAAAATTAAAAAAAAATTTGTATGGAAAAAATTAACTTTTTGGAATGGTCCGATTTTCCTCATGAGAAGCATAGAGGTTTTTTTTTTATTTAAACCTTCCCCGATCCACACGGAACATTCTCTGAAAATTTCATCAAGATTGGTTCAGTCGTTCCTTTAGCGTTACCAATAAACAAACATTCATTCGTTTGTATGGGAAAAAGAAAAAGGCTGTTTTTAGGGGCTTTCCGGCAATTATTCTAATTTTTCTTGCCGTAAAAACCATCTCGGAGCCTCAACGAACATTTTAAAAAAATAATTGGCAAAATTGGTCCAAGCGTTTGTGAGTTATGCGCTTACCAACACATTTTGCGTTTTTGAAATGCGAAAGAAAAAACAGAAAAAAATATTTGAAATGGAATTGAACGTAGATATTTGAATTTAATATACAAGTATGTACGTATATATATAGAAATTTATTAAATTTAGTTTTTCCAGGCAAAAAAATTAACCCTAACGTGTTTTTTATACAAGTTCATCTGAATCAGATAAAGAACATTTTGAATTCGTATTTTGTTTTAATAAATATATTTTCAATAAAAACAGAAACAAACATTAACATATCGTACATATTTATTTAATACTCTTGTAGAACACAAGGAAGTGATCTGTAATCGATGCCCAGAGCAACCTGCTGAGTGGGAATGCGAACCCAACTCTCCAATCGATGATGATGGAGCAGATGTTTCATTGCCCGACCAAGAAGAAGTTCGAGTAGCAATTACCCATCTGAAGAACAGCAAAGCGGAGGGAGCCACTGGACAGGACAGTTTGTAAAATATGGAATGGATGGAAGCATGCCCAACACCCAGTGTGGCTTTAAAAAAAGTCTACAACCGACCAGATGTTCACCATGCGTTAAATCTTGGAAAAGACCTGTGAAAAGAGAATCGAGACAGACCACCTTTACGTCGATTTCAAAGCTGCTTTTGACAGCACGAAAGGAAACTGCCTTTATGCCGCGTGGTCTGAATTTGGTATCCCCGCAACTAACGCTCAGCAATACCCAAAGCTCCGTCAGGATCGCGAAAGACGTCTCCGAGCCGTTCGATTCCAAACGAGGTTTCAGACAAGGCGACTTCCTTTCGTGTGACTTCTTCAGTGTGCAGGTGCTGGCGTACGCCAGTGACGCTTCGTAACACCAAGGTACAACACAGCATAAATCGTTTGGCCAGGTGGGACGAACTATCGGTGTACAATACCCTCGGAATCGTAAAAACAAATCAGCATTGTCTTTATGTGCATTTATATGTATTTTACGACTGATGAGCAAAAGCTTCTGTCACTTTTTGATCGATAACATCGATTGTAGTTATCCAATTGTCTTGTTTTATGAAATGTCAACAAGAGATCAACCGTTTTATTTCATATACCCACCAATAGTGGCGCCACCAAAAATAGTTATATTTAAAAAGTTCTGTTTCTTTTGCGACAGACCTTGTATGTATGGCCAGCTCGTCCACATTAAATTTCCTTTTTCACCAGATAGCCCTCTTATCTGTTGATTTGCCAGCTATAACATTTTTTAAGTACAAAAATCGGAAATGGATGCAAGCTTAACTGTTTTGTGATAGGGGCTATTTTTGGTTTCAAAGACATTTTGTATACTGTATACCACTGAAATATTTCGATATGATATACTTTAAAACAAAGTACAGCTTCATTTCGAATAACCATAAAGTCATTTGTCAGTCTTAATAAAAATTATTGCATCTAATCAATTTAACCGGACTGATATGTATATATGTGTACATTAGGGCGTTTTTTTTTTTTGAACTATTAATTTTTTCCCCGTCACGAAATTTCCTTGGAAATACCCTAAAAAAAATTGCCTGAAAATTTTAGCCCTGAATATTAGCTTTAAGAACTGGACCAAGGCATGTAAAAATTTTTCATAGAAAGTACACTACAATTGTGAGTTTTTATCTTTAAATTCCTACAGATTAGAGATATTTTATGGCATCGTGATATGACTTTAGACGCATTTTTCTCAGAATTGTTCACTCTATAAAAGTGCCCAGTGCAACAAAGTCGTAACTCACACCTGCGAGGTAGTACGGTAGTTTTTGTATACATATATTGCGTAAATGACAGGAGCTATAGAAAAAGTTTAAATGACAAATTTTTAGGAAATTTTATTTGCTATAAAAAAGGTTCGAGGTCAAAATTAATAGTTCAATAAAAAAAAAAACAACCTAATGTACATAAATGCGCGACAAAATGGTAAAGTCACTTCCTTGTTATTATGTTTTTGGAATTGGAATTTCAATGCGCAGGGATTTCACTCATAGCCAGAATCTTTAGGCGATTTGTAATTTTTAATTTTCCGTAATTTTCTTAGTGTCAAATTTTGTACGATGCCCAAACTTTTAGTCGTGCTTATTTTTTCCGCATAGCTGAAATTTGCCCTTTTTTAGCTAGAGAGCCACTTACTTCGTCTCATTTCCTCTATTTAATACTCAAACCTTTCTGTATCGAAGCTAAGGTCATGCGAACTAATAAACAGCATTGTGTTGTCGCAATGTATTGTGCACTTATTAAAACAAACACACTTTTCTGTCTGTTTTCTCTCTCATTTAGATATAGAATTTTTATACTCTTGCAACCAGTTGTTACAGAGTATTATAGTTTTGTTCACCTATCGTTTGTACGTATCACCTAAAACTAAACAAGATCAGGCTGACGAGAAACGTTGAAATTGACTGTCTATCCATCCGTCCGTCCGTGCAAGCTGTAACTTGAGTAAAAATTTAAATATGTATATCGATGAAACTTGGTAAGTGGGTTCTTAGTACAAAAAAAAATTGAGTTCGTAGATAGGCGTAATCGCATCACTGCCACGTCCACAAGTATAAAGTGCCATAACTAATCACTAAATTAAAATATAAAGCTGTAATGTAGCAAGGAACACCTGCTGGAAACAATTTTTGAAAAAGTGGATGAGAAGTTTAATGTACATATGTATTTCCTAAACTGAATTCGGTGGGTACAATTCTTATAAAAACTTCTGCTGACAGTGTGAAATTTGAGGATAACCATGTTCACTCCCCATATAAGAGCACCGTTAAAAACTACTAAAAGCGCGATAAAACAATACTTAATACTCCAGAGACATTAAATTTCACCACCGAGATGGTATGAGGGAGCTTTATAAGAATCGGTATAAAATTGGACAAAGGGCGTGGCACCGCCCACTTTTTGGTGAAATCCCATACCTCGGATTCGATTTCGACAAAATTTAATATGTGGCATTCTTTTTATATTGTTATGTCCCATTATGAAAATGGATGAAGTCTAACAACAACCACGCCTACTTCCAATTCAATTTTAAATTGCACTAGATTCGTTCTGTTTCTAGTACACAAATAAAGAAGCTATTAATACAACGGGATAAAACTTTGCATGAATAATGTCTTTAGCGTGTGCAACCTTATGATCAAAAATTGTTTAAATGCAATATAAACTGTGCAAGCTCCTAGGCACTGAATATGTGGACCCAATACTTAGAGTTGATTTTTGATCGAAAATGTCGGTTAATGTGTGATATGTATGACTGAAATTAAGAAATAATCCTTCTCCTACAATGGTATGTCTGTGTGTCAAAAATGGGTTGAATCGGACCGGGAAGTATTGGTAGCCTCCCTATACTTAATATAAAGTTTTTTAAACTTCCGGGTGACTTTGTACCACATATGTACATATATCGCTGATGTGAGAATATTTGAGTTATCCTAAGAGAGCTTATTTTACTCATAACAGTGTATCTTTGTGCCTAAAATATATAAATTTGGGCGAAAACTTGGCCTAGCTCCTATATAACTAATATCAGGATTTACGGACATCCAACATTTGATTGGTTTTACACCTTAAAGTATTTCCCTGGTTTTAATTTTTAAATGTGCAAAATTACAAAATGTTCGTAACATTTTGTCGGTGACACCCGATCTTAGCCCTTCCTTAGTTGTTTATATTATGGTTACCATCTTCTAACTACATATGAAGTGATCTTATCATTTTGTCGTGCACCTTATCTATATTGAGCTACATAAACAAAGTAAAGTAAAATTTACCAAGCCGATACAAAGGTTTGGTTCTATATAAGATTTATATTGTATATATGATATAATTTTTTTTTAATTATGTGAATACCCACTTTTGTATAAACGCCGGCACTGCTTAATTCGTTTTCAATCACCATAACGATTATACCGAACATGCCCATTACCAACGCATAATCACTAATGCGTTTTCTTTTCTCAAATAAAGCTTTTCTTTTACCAAGCCGGTATCCAACGTTGGGTTTGTGTTTTGCTGAAATCGTTGACGGCTTCCTCGATGTATTACCGCCAGTAAGAGCTCGTTCTTCCATATACCTTAATAAAATAATAAACAAGAATAATAATTAGCTAATATAAAGGTAGGATAACATCTATACTAAACATTTTTTATATAGATATGTACATATTAGGGTGATTTAAAAAAAAAATTTTGTTCGATTGGTACTCGGAAAAATAAGTTCCTAGACTCCTCTAAGAAAGCCTCTCCAAATATGAATTTTTAATTGTAACGGGAAGGTTCTCCTACATACAGTTTTTTATTTTTTCTTATTATCAGATAGAAAAATTTATATCTCGCTTCCAACTATTTGAAAAAATATCTTGTTCCTTAGATTTTGTATTAAACTGAATTCCCTAAAAAAGGTCTCCTATGATTTTTTCGTAAACCCAACCGTTTAAAAGATATTAATAGTTAAAGTTTGATTATTTTTGGGAAAATTTTTTATTTATAAAACAGGAATTCATATCGGTGCCGAATGAATTACTGATTACTATAAAAATAAAAAAATTTTTTGGAAACCCTTTTGAAAATTAGTTTTTCAATGATTCGGAGGGATGCAAGGGAATCGATTTATTAATTAAGAAGGCACCATGCGTCTTTAGATGAAATCCTATATATTATGAAAGACTTGACCAATTTCAACCATGATCACAAATTTGGTGATCAAATCGAACTACAATCACGCGAACTTCCCATACTAACTATTGAAGAATATTAAATTCCATCTCTTCTTCAAAAAAGTCGAAATTGTTCAACTTCAATCCCCAGATGGATTAAATCAGCATAATACTTTCCCTATTTTCCCTATATAAACATCTAACATAGTGATTTCCAATTTTTCATTAATTCTTGAATTAAATGAAATGTTTTCTTAAGCATAGTGTTATTTAGCGTTGAATATGAATAGAACCAGCTTTGTACTAAAGTCTATAACTATGATAATAATGTTATCGCTCTTCTTATGCGGAATAATATTATGCGATAATATATTGATGTAGGAAATATTCCACAATTTAACACAGTGCCGGATTAGTCACGTAGCAAGAGTAGCAAATGCTACCGGCCCCGCGAATCGGGGGACCCCGCGCTTCAACTGACCGTAATTAAAAAAATATCAATATAGCTTTAAACGCGAAGCACTTTGGTTATGCTTTACTTCCACCTTCCACCTGAAAATCGAACTTCTTAACTTTAAGGTTCTAATGTTTAATTATAAATATTTAGACTAGTATCTATACTAGGTACATTTCTACTCTTCAAGCGTGCAGACTTTTATTTTGCTATTAATATCCATTAATTTTTAAATCAAAATAAAGTTAAATTTCTGCCGAATACCGCTATTGTGAATTTTTATTAATCAAATAAATATTTTCATAAAATAAAATAAAAAGAAAATCATTATCGAGTTAGATTTAGATTTTGTATGCTTCATGGCCGTGAAAAGAAAATAAGTGTAATTATTAAATTTTTACAATATTTTTATTAAAAATTATTGATTAACGATATTCTTGTGACTTTCCATATTATAAAAAACATTATTTTATATCATAACTCTGACCTCTTCACAGAGCAAACATTTTTAGTTCAGTCCAGTCTTAACAGCAAAGTGTTTCAGAGTCTCAAGTCATGTTCTGCCATCTGGACCAGTGGAATGATTTGTTAAGTTCTTGGACATGTAAGGTCATACTGCTGAACAACTCGCTCAAAGTTTACTAGATTTCTTGAGTGAGAGTGGCATTAATATCAAAGATTGTCGGGACAAAGCTATTATAATACCAGCAACATGGGTGGAAGCCCGAATTAAGAAAATAAATAAGTATGCAGAGTACATTCCCTGTCTTGCACATTCATTAAATTTGATTGCAAAGTGCGCTGCAAGAAGCTGTACAGAAGCATTACTTTTCTTCAATTTCATTAAAAACCTCTAATTGAGCAAAAACTTAACCCCTCCTCCATATATGTATCTATTATCAAGACATTTTTTTTCGCTTCTACACATCGATGGTGATGACTTAAAGATTCTACTTCAAAAATTTCGACAGCCCGAGCTGATGCTACTAAGATGTGGTTTTATCACTATTAAGCAAGTATTGGAGGACATTTTCAATAATTGTTATAATTATTAATGACATTTACGTGGAACGAAGTCCTAGAACGCTTGCGAGCAACTAGTGCTTCGCTGCAGTCGTCTGATTAAGCCTTTAATAAAGGTATACCTTTTGAATTTATGAATCATTATATGGCTACGTCCAAGCAATGCGATCCATTTTTCAGATATTGAGGTAAGAGTCAAAGATCTGACCTACTGTGAAGAATACCAGCAACAGACGACGAATCAAGCGAAAATACAGAGTACGACCATTTCAGTGGCTTATCATTATTGATAACGTACTGTCTGCTTAACTAAACATACTACTGTGCCCAAAAAAGGTGACATTGCATTTATTTTGAAAATTCTTTATTTATTCTTCCAAATCAATTTCATCCTCTTCAAAGTAGTCCCCTCCCGATGCAATGCACTTATGCCAACGGATTTTCTAATCTTCGAAACACTGGTTGTAGTCACTTTCCGGGATGGCCTTCAGTTCCGTCTTCGCTGCGCCTTGAATCTCTTCTATCGTATAAAAACGGTGTCCCCGGAGCGGACTTTTGAGCTTGGTGAACACCCAGAAGTCACACGGCGCCAGATCAGGTGAATACGGTGGCTGCGGAACGATATGGGTTCAGATTTTGGCGAAATGATCACGAATTACGAGGGCAGTAGGGGATGGTGCATTATCGTGGTGTAAAAACCAAGAATTGTCTTTCCAC
Organism: Bactrocera correcta; assembly: GCA_027475135.1. Classification (NCBI taxonomy): domain Eukaryota; kingdom Metazoa; phylum Arthropoda; class Insecta; order Diptera; family Tephritidae; genus Bactrocera; species Bactrocera correcta. The sequence continues at coordinate 2,892,460 of CM050327.1, read as the reverse complement.
AATTCCGGACTTTTTAGGCGGATAGCGTTACGCAAACGACGCATAACGTTCTTCGTTGACTGTTTGACCGGTTGGAAGGAATTCATAATGCACAACACCACGATAATCGAAGAAAACAGTCAACATGACCTTGATTTTTGAGCGACTTTGGCGCGATTTTTTTGGTCTCGGGTCGCTTTCGGTCGGTTGTTTCGGGGTCGTAAGCATAGATCCAAGTCTCATCGCCAGTTATAATGCATTTCATGACACCCTGGTAGTCGGAAAGCATCGTTTCACACACTTCAACGCGACGCCTTTTTTCCAAAAAATTCAATGTTTTCGGTACCAGTCGAGATTTGACGCGCTTGAGGCCCAAAACATCCTTCAAAATGGTATTGGCTGAGCCTTTCGATAAGCCAACTTCCTCAGCAAGGTCTCTAATTGTTAATCGACGGTTTTTCAACACCAAATATTTGGTTTGTTGAACGTGAGCTTCGTCGGTTGAGGTTGATGGTCGCCCTGAACGCTCTTCGTCTTCGACACGTTCACGGCCGGCTTGGAACTCACTATACCACTTGTAAACATTTTTTTTTTAGACAAAGCCTCATCACCAAAGGCTTTCTGCACCATCCTCAACGTATCCGCAGCAGAAAATTGATTCCGTAAACAAAATTTAATGCAACTTCTTTGCTCAACAAATTTCGACATCGCAAAAAACGAAAAACTCACTTTTAGCATCTCACAAAACGACAAAAATCTCAAACACTAATGAATATTTTGACATGAAATTTGACATAAATGTGACTGACAGTGCTATTCTTCGACGCGCGCAGTTTAAATTCAAATGTAACCTTATTTTTTGGGCACAGTAGTATGAAAGCATATCATAAAATTACTAGTGTTTTTGAGGTATTTCGATAGCTAAAATCGCTTACAACAGAAGAGATTTTGGAAAAATTCTCTAGAATGGTCAGTGCTTACGAAGACATTTGGGGGACAGTCTAGGCGGCGAATTAATGCAGTTCGCAGAGCTGCTGAAAACAGATGTGGCTGCTGTTATTGACAACAAGAAACAGGAGCCTTTTTAAACTTTTACTAAATAATCGTGTGTCCCAAGCTTAGAAATTGCTTTGCGAATTGGCTTATATATCATGATCACTAACTATAGTGGCGAACGTTCTTCTTCAACATTAAAACGTATTAAAAATGAATCAGGGAACACGATAGGCAAAGAACGTCTTATTCATTTCACTTTGTTGAATATATAGCATGACTTGCTTAAAGAAGTTGATATTAAAAGTATTATCTCTAAATTTGCCTATAATAAATCCAGAAAAGTTTATTTGTAACAATTTTGTTTCATTTAGTACCCTAAACTTGAGAACCTATGGCAAACTTTAAAGGGCCCCCTCAGAATTTGCTACAGGCCCCGCGCTAGTTTAATCCGGCACTGATTTAACAAATTCCACTTTTCATTTAAATCATTAGTTCAAGTTTTAGTTTTAACAAATTTTATTAAAGATTTAAGATTTCATATATTCCAATTTTTAATTGACATTTAGTTCCAATAAAAATAGCTGTTTAGTTTTAAAACAATTAGTTTATTTAAACAATTCTATGTTCACTTTTAAATATGTAGGCTGGCAGTGATAATGGGATGTCCAACTTATTCCAGTGTGAGAGCACCTCAAAATAAGCGTTTTTTATAACATTTTCCATTATGGCCATATCGAAGGAAATACGATTTTTTGGGCATTTTAAATTAAAACACCCAACATTTATTACGATTGTAAATTATTATATATTGGACTCTTAATATATGGCGAAACTACTTAAATCCTTTTTAATGATTTTATGGTATATTAAAACAATTAACTTTTGATCTTTCGATACTTAATAAAGTGAATTAAGCCTGTTAGTTTTCAATTAATAAATGTTTTTAAACATTTGTAATTGAAATTTAACTCTATTATGCATCAAATTACAAAACGTTTTATGAAATATTTTTAAATTTCACATTTCTTTCGATTTTCATTATTTTAAATTTTTATTAGCGATCTTGAACAGCGGCAACAAATTCCTCCGTTCACATATATTTTTGGTATAATTTCAATCTGGCCGTTCCAGTCATTCCAATTGCAAAACGTCAAAACCTACCCAATCTAGCGTCAAAGTTCGGTAGGTGAGGGGTTGTCACATTTCCAGTGACAGGAGAGTTCGAATAGATCAGCCGCCAGAGACAAAGAGATCCCCAACTCCTCTCTCACTGGAAGTGAGGGAGCAATGCTAAACGTCAAAACCTACTGAACTTTGACAGCTAATTGAGTTCAGTAGGTTTTGACGTTTAGCAATTGGAAAAGAGGGACGACCAGATTAAAATCCCGCCAAATTATTACTCGAATGGAGACATTTTTCATTTTTTTGTCTCCATTTGTAACGGCCATTATTTCGAAGAATGCCGAAGGCGAAACAGCACGCAGATTGAAAGATGTGATTTTAATTTTTATTAAATAAATTTGCATTTATTTAATACATTTTACAGACAAAATGTCGAAAACAACCAGCAGTTGGAAGATAATGTTCTACTTAATGTGTGTAATGATTCACTAATGAATGACCTTTCTTGGCAGGATTTTCAAGGTTTACCATGGCCTGAACACTCTCTCGTTAGATCAATCGCATTAGATAGTAGTTTAGAAATTAATTTTTTGAAAAAAAATGCGTTTAGCTACTTTTGCGGTTTATTTAAAAATTTTCAAACTGCACACATGTTCCCTGCCTTTACAATATTTAGGAGATTTCTTCGGACGAATTCATCTTCATGCATCAAAATCAAATAGGCAAATGCAACTTAGTCAAGCCGCCTGAGGATTTTATTGCATTTGTAAAAATTTTGGAAACAAGATTTTTAGAAGAATTCGCCATTGTCATAAAATAGGTTTAGGAGATATTCTTTTTAATAAAATGAAAGATGTTAGGCCCTTTTTGTATTATCATAATTGTGATCCAAAAATAGTTTCAGCCCTTTTTATTAGAATTAGAATATATTTTTTAACTAAATTTTCAAATAAAGACCTTTCTGTCCCTAATTTTAAAAATAAAATTTTGTGTGTTTCACACCTCGTATATGTTTCAATTTTTTTTTTTGCTTTTTAGTGGTTATAGTAAGCGAACTTAAACTTATGATAGAAAATAAAGAAGTAAAAATTTTGTAAACAGTTAGGATAAAGAGGCTCTAAAATAAGAAAGCAATGTTTTTTTTAAGAATTTGGGATGTAAATGTAGGTATTTGTATATATGTAAATAATTAAGTTACTGTGATATTTTTATATATATTTTTATAAGAATTGTTATCGTCTTGTTGATTTATGTAAATAAATTTATTAATGGGTGATATAGGCCTAAAGGGAAACCGAGCACCCAAAACTAACTTCGGTAACGCGCCGTTTTGCATACCTCCTGGTTGGTCTGGAAAGTGCAATTGGGCATTTTAATTTAAATGCCCAAAAATTCTCATTTTGTTCGATCTGGTCACAATGGAAAATATTATAAAAAGGCGCTCTCACACTGGAATAAGTTGGGCATCCCATTCGAACTGTGTTGTCATCTGTTCTTGTGTTAGGGTCTGTTTCATTTGTTTCGTTAAGTTCGGGCAATTCGCCAGGTTGTAATTATGAGTATTTCAGTCCGCTACTGTGTTCCCTTTCTACATTAATTTTTAAATATTACAAGTATCGATAGTCTAGTATGATGAATGTAGAAATTTTAGTTAGTTAGATAGATTTTACCAGAAATGTATCTGATTTGAAACTGAGTTATTTTATAACCCATATTATAAGTTAAATACAAAATTTTATTATAATCCATTTTTAATTTGGCCCAATTTTTAATTTTGCGCAATAGTGAATATTCAGCTTTCTTTTCTGGTAACAATTAATCCTAATTCCAAAAATGAATAAAGTCAGGGCAATACCATGTCAAGCCCCTTTATCCCCAATAAAATTATTTCAAGCTTTGGTTTGGCTTTATAAAGTATTTAACGGTCAATATCTTATGTAGATTCTTAGGAAAATTGAGAGTGCGTGTAACATTAATATACTAGAATTTAATGCAGAACTTGTGTTAAATCGATCCACGAATTACCCCAACTCCCAAATGCTACACAAATTCTTTTCGTTATTTTGGCACGTTTTATACCAATATGTCAGCCAGTCTGTGAATTATCTTCACAATTATACGTAGAGACATGTTCTTGAGAAATGTTCAGACTCTCCCTTAGCTCTTTAAATACATGATGTGATAATATAAGTGATAAGATACGTATGTAACAATTTTGAAGGCCTTCCATAATTATTTCTGTATATTTATATTGCCAAGTCAAAGGAGGCGAAGTACGTATGCTGAATGGAAAATGCACGGCTGTGGTTAGATTTTATCTACTCTCATTGTTGAAATCGAGTCAATATAATGCGCATATCTATTCCCTATTAAAGCTTTCGTATGAAAAGCTTTTTTAATTGACCAGATATCTTCAAGAAATTTTGTCATGGATTATTGCTTTAAGCAATGGTGGAATCTCTGAAAAATTGGGCAGATCGAATCACTATGGCATACATACATATAGCCGCCATTCAAACTGACCTTTAAAAATTTATTTGTTGATTTTACAGAAGCTGTTTTCGGTACTTCTCGAAATGACAAGAGGGCTTTAAAGGAGATGGTGTCAAAATTGCATGATGGGCGTGGCACTGCCCTCAAATCTTGAGTTAATTTTTGGAATTTAATTCCAATCTTTTGTTAATATTGGGACATCTTGTATAATTTTGACTTTCCTATGCACCAGTACGAAAACGAGCGAAATCGGACCACAACCCTGCCTACTTCCCATATAACATAATTTTAAATTCCATTTGACTATTTAATTTTCCAGAATGCAAAGCAAGCACCAACGGATGTATCGGGCTAAAACTTTGACCAAAAAGTGCGCTTAACTTAGTTCACCTTATGACCAAAGAGTATCCAAATCGGACCAAAACTACTTCAGCCCCTGATACCGAAAATTTGGATAAAAGTTGAAATCGCGAACATTTGATCGAAAATATCAGTCAATCTGTGAGATATATTAACTCAGAACTTTGACTAATAATAATGAGAGCATGCTTTTCTAATAACAGTGAATTTGTGCATAAAATCGGAAGAAAACTTGCTTCAGACCCCATATAACTCACAAACCTTATGCACCTGAAAGTATTTCCCTGGCTTTGATCCTGACAATTTACAAGAGTTTGACATGTTTGGTTACACTCGAACTTAATCATTCCCTTCTTGTTTCTCTTTTCTTTTAAATCTTTAATGAATGTAAGCATGAGATTATATATAATACTATAAAGACCTATCTTGGGTAGCAAGGAATATGTATGAGAAGTATCATCTCATCAATACTCGTATATCTAAATTTTTACTGAAGTTATGAACGCACTGGAAACAGTTACAAACATATATAGATGAAGGTAATGAAAGCGTTATTAAAGTTTTGAAAATGGTCAGTAATATGGCCATTTTGTCGTTAGCAACAGCAATTGCTATAGTATTCTCAAAGCTTTATAATATCTAATGTTGTCGGTATACGCATATTCAAATGGACTATACGAAAGCCTTATAACTTCCTGAATACTTTATTTGTAGTCTATATTCCCACTTCCCTTTATGCAAGTGGCTTCTGTAATTTCATTAAACATTTGCCAATCCAGATGAAGTCAATTGAATGGTTGCAGCAATGAAAGTTCACCACCAAGTGGTTATTTGTTTGTTGCCAAGATATTTGCACTAAAACTATATTTTATTTTGGAAATTTCCAATAGAATTGGAGGATACATGTTAGCTTCTTTGTGTATAATTATCTTTCATTTTAAACGTTTTGTAATTCCATCTCCGATTAAAAGTCTTGATTTGCTATATATGTTACTTGTATAGTGAAATTGCAATATTAGTACTACTGATTCATTAATAAACTTAATGAAAAAATTTTCATTTTCATCCACCCTTTTAATATTTATCTATATAATATATATGACTTAGCATATACAGATCCCGTCGATAACACTTCTTTTACTTCTTAATTGGCGTAGACACCGCTTACGCGATTATAAACGAGTTAACAACCGCGCCAGTCGTTTCTGCCAATTCGTCGCTGCGTGGCGCCAATTGGATATTCCAAGCGAAGCCAGGTCCTTCTCTACTTGGTCCTTCCAACGGAGTGGAGGTTTCCTCTTCCTCTGCTTCCCCCGGCGGGTACTGCGTCGAATACTGTCAGAGATGGAGTGTTTTCGTCCATCCGGGCCACATGACCTAGCCAGCGTAGCCGCTGTCTTTTAATTCGTTGAACTACGTCAAAGTCGTCGTATATCTCGTACAGCTCATCGTTCCATCGGATGCGATATTCGCCGTGGCCAACGCGCAAAGGACCATAAATCTTTCGCAGAATTTTTCTCTCGAAAACTCGTAACGTCAACTCATTCATCCGTTGTTGACATCGTTCAAGCCTCGATAACACTGGTAAACAAAAATCCACTTGTTTTTGTGACATGAACAGAACAAAGTGTTTACTATGTAAAAATTGCCACAAATTCAGGAAATAGCTACAGATTTCTTCTAGCGATAGATATATTATTGTTTTATTATTTTATTAACCAGAGTACCTTAAAATGTTATTGTCGATGTTTTTCGGAGTTTTTGGAGTATCCCTTAACATGCCCAGCAATAATCGGCAAGCAAACTGGCACTCCACTTGCCTTGGTACCGTTTCTCCATAGCAGAAATGTCTTGGTGTAACCGTTTCCCATGTTCGCCACTTACGCCCCTAAATTTTCGGGGAAAAATCCAGTTGGGTGTCCAGAAAGTGAATTTTAAGGCACATGTTGCAACCAATTTTTTATAGGTAGTAAGGAGTTCAGTCACAAGATCTCTGTAATACTGTCAATGCTTTTAAAGGCACTCCATGGTTGTATTTCAGTTTCATTGGGCAGTTCCTCAAATGTTTTATCTTTCATTAGTACTCTTATTTGTGGGCCCACAAATATATCCTCCTTAATTTTTGATTTAATATGCAAAGGTGGTAGCAATACCTTTTTGGGATCAACTATAGGTTCACTGGTAACGTGTTTTTGTGCCGGAGTGAGTGCCTAACGTACTGGCCACTGCTTCTGTACATAGTGAAAGTCTCTCCAACAACAATATTACTTATATCTTTGTTGCATTCCAAGAATAAGGGCTCATACTTTTAGGTCTCCACACATTGCCCAACCATACTCATGATAACGGATGTGCTCTAAAAGAACTTTCATATTCTCATATGAACCGCATGAGCTAAGGGCACAGATGGATATTTGTTACCGTTATGAACCAATACACCTTTTAAACTAAGTTTAGAGGAATCAACAGTATACTAGATCTTCTTCTTGAAGAAAGCAATTTGTGATGTATTTCTGCCTTTTTCTGTAAAAAGTAATATTTACATCACTTTCGAGTACTTAAAGACTTAGTTCGAATATCTAAGAGTTTGAAAATTGCAGTCCGTACTTTCAGCATCCAGACTGTCCAACCTTTTATTTAAATTTTTTTTTTATTTGTTGAACATTCTGGTAAATCAAATAAAGGATCGGTTGTCCTTTCCTTTGCGGTTTTTGTAGCTAGCTAGCTTTGAAGAGCTAGTCGAGACTCCAAGATTCTGGTGCTTTTGGAATAGAAAGTTGTTTAGACTTCGGTCCAATACCATTAATATTCGTGAGGCAAAAATAGCAGAATGTAACATGGTCTTTAGGTTCTCTCAAAACCATTGCCACTGCAAAGGGCACTTTACGATTTGAACCTTTTAATCAAGCTGTTCACGATATTACACAAGTTTTACAGAAATGAGGGGCTCATGCTTTGTCTTGGTGTCTAATTTTAACACCAAAATACAGTTCGTAAGCGTTTAGCACAAACAGAGTAAAATTATGTTTTTGCGATTTAAAAGTTAGTTCTCCGCTCACATTACAAAAACTATTTACGCTCTGCCTGCTTGTACCTAAAAATCTTAAACACAGTAATTTCAAAAACGAAAAATAATGTGAACTCATACCCGTTTTGCTAGAAACCGTAACCTATTCGAAACCGTAAGTCTACTAATAAATTGTGAAAAATACGCTGTTTACTTCAAACAGGCAGGCAAAACCGGTCTAAACCGGTTAAAACCCTGATCGTATCAAAATATGAGATGATGCAATATAATGAAATTATATGTATTGTAAAATCTAAAGCCGCAGTTTACAGAATATCTGTGCGTGATAGAAAAATTTTGTTTTCAGATTTGACTTCAGGGTATCAAATTGCAATAGGAACACCTAAGAATTTTCATGTCACAAATTATATGTCTGTCTACCAGTGTAATCAGCAAATCACTAACCACCAGTTGCCACATGACGGCAGTTTAAGGCTGGTATCTAAAAAGAGATTTTTAGCTGAAAAAAAGTATAAAAGATTTTACTGAAATACTGTCAATACCGATTAAGTGTTACAACCAAGTAAATATTCCAGAGACAAACAATTTTACACCCAATATGGTATGAGAGAGCATTATGGGAGCCGGTCTAAAATTGGATCATAGGCGTGGTACCGCCTACTTTAAGGTGGAACCACATATCTTGGGACTTGCGACCAATTTCGACTAAATTAAGCTTGTCGCATTCTTCTCACATTTCAATATCGTAATAGAAAAATAGGCGAAATCGGACTACAACCACACATACTGTCTACATACCACAATTTTAACTTTTATTTGAATGTTTCACTTTCCAGTCCATAAATCAAGAAGCAATTAATATAACAGGATAAAAAATTGCACGAATAATGCCTTTACAGTATTCCATCTTATGTTATGTTATTACCAAAAGTTGTCTAAATCTAACAAAACTGTTCAAGTCTCTTGGTAGCGAATATGTGCACCTCCCGGTCCATACTTGAATTTTGACCGATAATACCGGACAATATCAATATAATATTCAAATTCAGAAATAATCCCTTTCTGACAATATTATCTTTTTGTATCAAAAATGGGTTAAATCGGGACAATACTTCGCTGAGTCCCCTTATATCTAATACACTGATTCTCGAACTTTCGGGTGACTTTATACCACATATATCGGCCAATATATGAGTTAACTCAATGAAAGGGAGAAGGTGTTTTACTCAGTGTATTTTTTTGCCTTAAATAGGTAAAATTGGGCGAAAACATGATCTAGCCCTCATATAACTAATATCAGGATTTTGGAACATCCGGCTGACTTTACTCCGAATGATTGGTGATGGTATGTTAGGTACCTTAATGAAACTCAAGGAATATTTTATTAGGATGTGACATGATTATAGTACGTGGTATTGGAAAAAATAGATAAAACCTCCCATATGCTTTATGTTATGATTTTCATTTTCCTAACAAACCTTTTGAAGCATATGTCGGTCAATATCCAAATTTATGTAGCCTGCCCGTCCCTTTTCCTGCTCTCAAAACATCCCAAAAAATATTTTCCGTTTTTCCACCTCACATTAAATAGTTCAAGTTGGTTAAAATATGATATTGTATTTTAACGATCCTAATTTGACAAGTTGTTTTTATTTATGTGGTTTTTCGCTGAATTAGAATGGAATTGGGGTTTGCCTTGGTCTTTCGATTCTCTGATTGACGTTTTCCACATTAACTCAATATATTGAATTTATCCTCTTCGGTCGAGTTAAATATCACATACTATACATATCATTCCTTTGAAGATGTTTTTAATATAATTTTAAATGAAGATATCTAAATTATAGCAACAAAACTAAATTTAATTTTTCGCACATATTTTAACATAAAGTTTTTCCACCACCTGAAGGAATTTCGTGGTTGTGTGATACTTAAGGGAGTGATTACTTAAAAGAACAGACACAGGCAGATTAGAGGCACTGGTACTTAAGCGAGGAGGTACTTAAACGGATTTAACTGTATAACCTATGTTTTCGACCTATTTATTTCAGTTCACTTTAATGTATCCTTATTAAAAAAGACCGACGTTATAAATATATCAGTCGTGTATTAATTCGTATTAGTTACATTATTTACAACTCAAGAACAGGTTACCCGATTTGGCTGAAAATACTTTTTATCTCTTTACTTTTGGCTAAATCGACTCAGCTCAACATACTGATCAATGTTATATATACTTTATTAGGGTCTCCTTCGTGGCTAACTTAATATACCCTGTTCAGGGTATAACAATAATAATAAATTTTACCGATTGTAACCAATGAACGGTTTTTTAAGACGAATCATCTGGACCGGTAAGACTTTTTTAATAGGACTACTTTGGTAGATTAGGGGTCGAACGACGTAAAATCATTCATAGAAAACCAAACGCCACATCTAACATAAAAGAAGTAAGGAAGAGCTAAGTTCGAGTGCAACCGAACATTTTATACTCTTGCAACTTTCAAGAATCAAAGAGAGGGAAAAACTTTAAGGTGTAAAACCAATCATATAGAGTGAAGTCAGCCGGATATTCTAAAATCCTGATATTAGTTATAAATAGGCTAGGCCAAGTTTTCGTTCAAATGTATCTTTTTAGTCACAAACATACACTGTTATGAATTAAACGTTTCCTATTATTTTCATTTGTATAACTCACATATTGGCAGATATATGCTGTGCAAAGTCATCCCGAAGTTCGGTCATACGGTGGCATACACTGAAAAAATTATTCGTGCAAAGTTTAATCTCGTTATATGAATTTCTTCTTGATTTGTGTACTGGAAAATTAACTAATCAGGTAGAATTTAAAATTGTGTTATATGGAAAGTAGGCGTGGTCGTTGTCCGATTTAGTTCATTTTCCCAATGTGGCATAAGAATGTATAAATAATGCCTCGTACTAAATTTTGTTGAAATCGGTTGATCGGTGTCACGCCCACTTTTTCAAAACATTTTTTCCTCTACGTGCCTCTGGCCACTGCGATCCTCTGTACCAAATTACAGCCTTATGTCTTAATTTAGTACTTAGGTATGGCCCTTTATATGTTTTCCGGTTAAGAGCGATTTAGTCAATTAGGGAAATTTGTGATCATTTCCTCGTAATTCGTGATCCTTTCGCCAAAAACTCAACCCATATGGTTCCGCAACCACCGTATTCACCTGATCTGGGGCCGTGCGACTTCTGGCTGCTCACCAAGCTCAAAAGACCGCTCCGGGGACACCGTTTTTATACGATAGAGGAGATTCAAGTCGCAGCGAAGACGGAACTGAAGACCATCCCAGAAAGTGACTACAACCAGTGTTTCGAAGATTGGAAAATCCGTTGGCATAAGTGCATTGCATCGGGAGGGGATTACTTTGAAGGGAATTAAATTGATATGGAAGAATAAATAAAGAATTTTCAAAATAAATACAATGTCACCTTTTTGGGCACAGTAGTATATGCCCGCAGAGATATCGAATTAATGGGGCGTTCGATAGTTGCAAGCGGCATCGTGTCTATATGTTTTTCGTAGTTCGTGGTGCTACCTAGCGTCAGCTCGCACAAACTCAACAACAGTATTTCAAAGTCAGTGAAAATACGATTAATCGAAAACCTTGCCAGTGCCATACGAGAAAGTCGACAAATTCTTCAAGAACTGATTTCCAAACTTGTGACTGTATCAGCAAAGATACTTGGTGAAAAAATTGTCCAGTTGTGTGAAACAAGATGGGTAGAGAGGCACGATGCTGTCCTTCAATTTGTTGCAAAATTACCGTTGATCATCGAAGCTCTGTTAAAAATCAGTAAGTGGAAGAACAGAGAAACAGCAGGCAAAACAACAATTCTCATATCGGCTTTGTGCAAGTTCAAATTTATCGTCGGGCTCTTCTGTCTCAGCGACATTCTATCGCTCACCCATTCGCTCAGCCTAGTTCTTCAAAAGGAAGCAATTGATTTGGCGAAGGCGTCAAAAATTATTGGGACGTTGCTTGCCACGTTGGAAAAAAAGGGACAAAGTTGATGAAATATTCCGATTGATTTATTCAGAAGCCAAGAAAATGGCGGAAAAACTCGATGTTGACGAAGCGAATCCGAGAACATGTGCTTGACAAACAAAACGCGAAAATTACGACGTGAAAATTTGCGAAGATTACTACAGGGTCTCTGTCAACATACCACTGCTGGATACCATCGAAGAAGATTTGGAACTTCGTTTTTCACAGTGTGTGTTACTCCCTGAGAAAGAAAGTCTTTTAAAAGAAAACGAAATCGATGATCTAATTGGATGCTTCATAGAAAGATTCGGGAATCTTCTGGATGATGAAAAAAGCGTACAAATATTGAAATTCAAAGCTGAATTAAGCTACTGGCAATGTCACTGGCAGCAGCAACAAATTGAAGGCAGCGAAATTCCAACATCTGCACTGGAAACATTAAGAAAATGTGATGTCGACATATTCCCAACAACCCACACCTATCTCCGAATATTCTGTATACTTCCCGTAACAAACGCGAGCCCTGAACGTTATTTCTCTTATCTTCGCCGCATCAAAACGTGACTTAGGACGACCATGCTTCAAGAAAGACTAGTTGGATTAGCGTTGCTTCCTAAGCATCACGCCATCGAAATCACCGCCGAAGAAGTCATCGAAAGATTTGCAAAACTTGGCAGTCATCGTTTTGCGTTATGAAACACGCAATGTAAAAGGATTTTTCTGTTTGAATTTTTAATAAAATGAGCCACTGTGTAATGCATTCATATTGTTGACTTTTCGATTATAACCCCTTTGTTTACCTAAAAATTGGAATTGATAATTTTTGTTTCATAATTTGTACTGTATTTCTCTCGCAATAATAAGTTTGAAACCCAAATCGAAGGAAAAATTCAATTCCCCCCCAAGAATCATCTCTGGATCCGCCACTGAGCGGGCTACATTATTAATGGCTAAAAATGTAGTAATTGACGAAATGAATTAACAATTAACAGTTGTCCTCAGGTAAATGGATGTATTATGTACAAGTAAATCATTACGTTATAACTGATGACTTTATGTAATCCCTAAATAAGTCCCAAAAGTTCAGGAGAGAAAACGTTATGAGAAATGAAATGTACTATTTTCCCTTTAAAAATTAATTCTTTACTCTTTTATAACATATTTTTATGCCAGTTATATTACATTTTATACACTCGCAATTTCCAATCATTATTAAAACATATTATTAAATAAAAAGGTTTTCCATATATGTATGCTTTAACGGTCCTATATCGGCGTTTCCGGCAACAGTTGGAAAGTTGTGAGAATAGTTCGCGTATAAGCATGCAGACAAACAGACAAGGTTTCTTTCTGGGTGCTAAAAACTTCTTGGCAAACTCCGTATACCCTGTTCAGGGTATAATAAGATCGTATATGGTTTAAACCAACCCATACCAGACAATCAAAGAGGCTGAATTTAATATGTACATACATACATATGAAAAGGTTTGAAATCGAGGAATCAGTGACATCTAAAAAACTAAGAGAAACTAATTTTGTTTAAAAAGAGATTACAACAGAGGTACGTATCTCTAACTAGAACAATTTTCCGCTCGTTATTATTGCTAACTTAAAAGGTGTTAAACAGATACTATATACAAATTTAATATAAGGAGGGTATACACATGTTGTCGCATATATTTGTATGTATTATATTAAGCGTACTTATTACCATAAATGTGGCATTTAACTAATAGTGGCAAGTTGGTAAAATGCCAACTTTGGTGAAATGAGTGCTCCGTGCCAATATTGCAATAAGTCAGCTGTTATTAATTTTTCTATGATATTTTTTTCTATAAATATCCAATCAATTAATTATTAAATAATACAATATTATATTTTACATCGATGAAACCAAAACGCAAGAAATAAGTTATCAACTGATTGTGATTTGCAACAAATTGTAATGAATGCCACTGAAAATAATCTTTAAGAGTTCTAATTTTGGAGCAAAATAAATAGCATGACGAAATGAACTGTGGTTTTGCAATATTGCAATTTTGTGAAGTTGGCAATAAATGCCACAACTTTGCGACATTAAATGAGTAATACTATTTTATAATACATAATACTAAGGATTACTATAGCAGATACATTATTTAAATATGTTCAATGAAAGGATTTTGGGTATACATACATTTCATACCTGGGGTAATCGGAGTGGATACCCACTAACGCCTCGGCTGCTTCTTCGTTGCATCCCGATGAGTTCTGTTCCCGATTCGCTATAGAAGGTGTTTTCATCGAGCCAGGAATTGAGAGAGTCGATGCTGGTTTGCGGAGCTTTTGAATCACCAAAACAATTGTAGTGGACGTTTCATTAAAAATGGACATGCAATAAAATATAGAATACGTTTGCTCTCTTATTTAAAGTTTTATTCATTATTTAATAATATAAGTAGTTATTTTCAAATGTGCGTACTGTGCATATCATCTAAGTACTATATTTACTTTTACATGTTCATAAAAATATCAGTGCATATTCAAATTTAAAGAAATTTAAATTCGTGATTAATATAAGCAAACAGTCGGATGCTTTTTATAAAAATAATTAATGCTATTTTGTAGTTCTGCAAACCAAGCCGAATTTGTGCTACTATATATTTGTGGCATACCTTTGATTTCAATTTACAGTGAAAATAAAATTATCAATAAATTATATTTAAATTACAGTCGGATATTTATTTACTGTAGGAAACTTAAAGAGTTATAGGTTTCACAGGGTGTGTTAGTACTCGTATTCTATCTTATCCCGAAAATTTAAAATAGTTTACAATAACCTTGTTTAAAACTGAATGTTTTGAGTTCTAATATTTCTTCAAAACTATGTCAATCTGGTAATCTACACTAAATCCTAAATGTTTAGAATCACAACGTTAATAAAATTTGAATTTCTTTAAATATTCATATTAATTACGAACTTTTTTTAAAAGGGTTTCCTGCAACAATATGTTAGCTAGCAGTGTGTGAATTTGTTATCCGTTCGACTAGATTTCGTAAGGTTCTTTTTCTACTTTATGTGATTAAATCATTTAAGTTTCACTTAAGGAAAATGAGAAAAGATCTGAGTACAAGTTACTAAAAATAATAACTAGTTAGTTTTTTTTTTTTTAATATTCATTATATTAACACGTTCCCTGTCCCATGTATCACATGTGATACAAAATTATTTTCTTGTACCTGTGTACAGCGTCCATGTATCATATATGATACATCTGTATACTTAGCACGAGAAGCCATCTTATTTCACACACTACTTATTCGACTAAATAAATAAGAACGCACTTGTCAAACTCCACACTTTAACTATTTATGACTTATTTCTTACAAAATTTTATATGGTTTGCTCAACTAAATAAATAAGAACGCACTTCGAGTCCACACTCCAATTTATTTAAAAATCTAGATGGTACACATCTTGATAGCGATATAACGGTAAAAAAAAAATTGTAGCAGCTATGATACACGAACGTGTCACTACGAAGATGAATTGCATATTCTATGTATCATATATGATATGTATCACTGATAATACATTGAGCGTATGCAATTCAACCTCGTAGTGACACGTTCGTGTCTCATAGCTGATACAAATTTTTTGTTACGTTATATCGCTGTCAAGATGTGTGGGATAGTTCAAAAATTCATCGATAACCTCTAAAAACGCCTACAGCAATAATTTCAAAAATAAGTGTTGCACGTGTACCGTTAAAAATTAATTTTTGTATGGAGACAGGGAACGTATTAAATATGTAGTTTTATGATTAATTTATCAACGATGAGATATAAGCAAAAGAAAACATGCAGACGAATAGAAAATCCATTAGAAAATTTGTCTTCTGAATTGTTCTTAAAGTTTAAGAGAAAGTCGGATATTCCCAACGTTTTAAACTTTCTCCAGGCGTTTTGGTATGGAATAGTCATGCTTAAAGGTTTATGACGAAGGAATGTGAACCTACTTCTTGTGCAGCTCATCCTTGAGCATATCCTTTGAGGTAATAGCACGTTAGCGTATTTTACGTTCCAATGAATGCTGTTTGGGAAGGTTGTAGATTAACTAAAACTTAACTATGTCTGCTGTAGACTTGGAGTTGTTAACCGGTAGAAAAATGTAGCCATTTGGAAGACCTATTTCTTCTGTCCTTTGTTTCAAAATTATTTAAGATATTAAGGTATGCATATTTGTCCACAGTGGGATCTATAAGTTCTATTCGGCCCACAAAATCCATATATTGCTTCTTCACCACCGTTTTTCACAATATGCATTAAGATATCAGTATCGAGTGCCGTGAACATGGTGAACATGACCCATGATTCTAAAGACGCAAATCCCTTTCTCTCATCGAACAAAATTACTTTCTACAGAACTCTCGTGCTTGTTTAACTGATATTTCTCAAAAGCAAAAAGAAGAAACGAATGCCGCGCTGTTGTTAACTCGATTATAACAGTGTAAGCGGTGTCTACGACAGTTAAGAAGCCAGTGAAGAAGTTCGCTTCATAATGTGGAACACGTTACGAGTTTTACACTGTGCTAATATTTTTGGCCACCCTGGACGAGCTAACATAAAAAAGCGCCGCTATGTAATTTTTATACCCTGAACAATGTATATAAGTTTGTCATGAAGTTTGTAACACCCAAGGAAGCGTCGGAGACCCTATAAAGTAAATATACAAATGATCAGTATGTTAAGCTGAGTCGATTTAGCCATTTGTCTGTCTGTCTGTCCGTCTGTATATATACAAACTAGTCCCTCAGTTTTTAAGACATCAATTTAAAATTTTGCAGACGTCATTTTCTCTTCAAGAACCACTATAACATATAGGTGCCATACAAACTGAACGATCGAAATAAAGTTCTTGTAAGGAAAACTTTCACATTTGACAAGATATATTCACGAAATTTGGTATAGATTAATTTCTAAGGCGGCAATGTAATCTCCGAAGAAATTGTTCAGATCGGTTAACTATAGCATATAGCTGCCATACAAACTGAACGATCGGAATCCAATGCTTGCATGGGAAACTTCCTCATTTAACGATATACCTTCACGAAATTTGGTATGAGATATTCTTCATAGAAATAATGTAATATCGGAAAAAATTTTTCAGATCGGCTCACTATAGCATATAGCTGCTATACAAACCGAACAATCGGAATCAAGGGCTTGTATGGAAAACTTTCGTTTTGACGTGATATCTTCCTGAAATTTGGCATGGATTACCGCTTAAGGTAACAATAAAATCTGCGAAAAAATTGTTCAGATCGGATTACTATAGCATATAGCTTCCATACAAACTAAACACATATGTAGTTACTAAAAGAAGATCTGTGAAAGGTATATTAGCTTCGGTGCAGCCGAAGTTAACGCTTTTTTCTTGTTTTATTACCATTCATATGGAAAATAGTTTTCTTCCAACAATTCGGCCGATTTCATAGTATGCCCCCTTTAAAAGGGCTTATTTCTTTTATTTTAGGCGTGATTTTATATTCCAAATTTAATAATTTAAGCATCTTTAATTTTTGGTACTTTTACGAAAACAAGTAAAACTATAACTTTCCGACGAGGGGAATTCCCATTTTACTATTTGCAGACATTTTCTGGGCTGTCAAATGATTATTTTTTGTCAGTTTATCTATAAAATTATGATGTCAGATTTGAATGGTATTAAATGCTATACGATTATGCAATAAGCTAATAATAAAGAAGTTAATGTGATTATGCTCTAAAATTTAAAATAAAAATATTATTCTTTAACAAATGAAAACTGGATATAAGCGTGTACGCATACTTTTTCTGGAGAGGGTACATACATATACATACTTATATGTACATATTCGCTACTTCGTATTGACATTTGAATTGAATTCTTTATTTATGTTAAATAAATACGCGATTTTGGTATGTCCGCGCGAGAATATTTGCATGGAAATTTCTTTAGTTCTGGAGAAGGTCTTAACGGCGGCCTTTTTAGAAAAATCACCCTCGTTTTCGTAATTTATGTATATATTTATAACTCAAGAACGGCTGAACCGATTTGGCTGAAAATTTGTTTAGATTTATGTTAAAAGTCACAAATTCATAAATAAAGAATTATATTTCGAAACATAAGAATTGGTTCAATATTAACAATAAATTTATACTGATAGTTTTTTGTTTAAAAAGATAAAATTGAATTGAATAATTTGAGATGAGCTTATAGCTTACAATATTCCTGAAGCATTCACAGGAATTTTCAGCAGTAAGTTTTTTTTACGTCGTGTTGGATTCAGACATTTTACAAAACACGAAATGTTGACAAAATCTCCTTGACCTCTTGTCGATTATGAGAGACTTACTAGACGATTATTTTTCATTGAATTTTATTCACAAAATCAGTTTTGTATGAAATTTTTCGGTTTCGAAGCATATACAATGTATAAATTTAACAAAATTGTTATTGAAGATGACAAAAAGCCGTTCAGCATGTTAATGCATGAAAATATTGCACGATTTGTTTTTTGTAAAATGTTAATTTGCCAATTTAAAGAGCTATTACGCAAGTTTATCTGTGATATGTATGCATCTTATGTTATCTAACAAACTTTTTGTTCAATGAAGGAACTGTATGGTTAATTGGATCACAGTCGGCGCTTGCACTACGTATCGTATGGCCATTATTGAGGAACTCGGAGACAACAATATATTTAATGGAAATGGACACGTAATTCGTATCATGCGTTAAACCCTTGAGACTTTTTTTGTGATGTTAATCAAAATTAATGCCTTAGCAAATTTGACAAATTTGGAAGATTAAATTTCAAATGAAATTCGCTTTACCGGTCCGGTCTGGTGCAATTGTATTTGAATAATTGAGACCTGTTCTATACTTTTGAATTATCTCAAAAAGTAAATGATCATGACCAATCATAATGTTTCAAATTAAAGTACCATGAGATTTTGCAAATTTTATGCGTTTTTTTTTTTTAAAATTAAAAAGCATCTTACAGATTTCGTTTATAATGGTTTCCGAAGTTATTTCTCCGATCCTTGTACAAACCCGAACTTAGGGCTTTCTTACTTATGAACTTAATCTAGTGATTTTGGTTTTTTGCACAAAGATCATTTTGTGGCACAAAATATTTTTTTCGCAAAACTAAAAAATTTAAATAAGCATTGTTTTCAAGCGTACAAAAATGCATCTTCGCCTGTTAATACGGTGGTAAACATTGTACGTAGGTTGCCTTTTATATTTCGGAATTTGACAACCCTAGTGTTGCAGTCTTGCAACTGACAACGTTATCGTAAAGTTTGACATTTTTGATGTTATACATACTCAAAACGTTGTGACATACGACAGTTATTAACTCATCAAGGGCGCATAGATTATATTCATTAAATTTTAGCCATTGAGAACCACTGTGGATTTATGTGTCTGAGCCCTAAAGTAAAGAGCGGTCGAATCTATAGGTGTTTCAAGATGAGCAGCCAACAAAAGTTGTTCGCGCTCGAAGCGCTGGACACATCTTAACCATACCACTACAAAGAACAACGCAAAATAGTAAATATCGAAAGGTACATAATAATTTATTTGCCAGTTGGCTTTCAAGAAATTAGGAAAACCTACCGCCGAAGACGGATCACTCTTTACCATGATAATGCGTCCACTGAAACAATTGCGTTTTTGAAGCATTCAAACCATCAATTTGATAAGTCATCCACCTTATAGTCCTGACTTAGGACCGAAATTGTTCCTTTTATTTCAGTACGAAAAAAATAAATATATTAAGAGCATCTTTTGGAGAAACCTCAATTAGATTGGAAAAAGTGCCTCGACAATTGGTTCAAACTCATGCAAAAGTATATTGAACTTAAAGGAGAATTTGTATTCTCTAATCCTGAAATACATATAAAAGGCAACTTACGTACAGTGTGGCGCATAAATAACCTTCCGATGTTTTTTGGAAAATTAAAAATTTTTTTAAAAAATTAAAAACTTTGATTCTGCTTGTGGATTATTTTTATTTGGTATTTTAATTTTTTTTACATCAAGTCGAGAATATGATATCATGTAAATGGCCGCCGCCAATGTTGATTGTCGTTTGAGCCCTTTTTATGGCATTTTCCATCAAAAGTCACTAGGACATGATAATATTACCCCAAAAAAGTGCTAATTGAGTTACCAAATATTGCTGTAAAAGTTCTCTCTTTGCTCTTCAATGCAATTCTTAATCTCGGATACTATTCTTATTAATGGAAAAAGTCGCAGATTATCTTGATAGATAAACAAGGGAAAGACTTAACACAGCCGTCTTCATACAGCCCAAATTTAGTCTTCTAACCTGTCTTTCTAAAATATTTGAAAAAATTTTACTAACAAAGATGTCTTCTTTCCTCCACGAAAATAATATAATACCAACTTACCGATTCGGTTTTCGTGAAAAACATAGCACGATAGAGCAAGTAAATAGAATTACTAACGAAATAAGAAAAGCATTTGTGCACAGAGATTACTGTTCAGCTATATTTCTAGACGTTGCTCAGGCGTTTGATAAGGTGTGGCATGAGGGCCTTTTATATAAGATTAAAAATATTCTACCCTTACAATTGTATAAAACATTGGAGTCTTATTTAAGAAATAGACAATTTATGGTAAAAGTGGGAGATTTCATATCTGATGAGCGACAGATAAGGGCGTGTACCACAGGGCAGTGTTTTAGGGCCAACTTTATACATAATATATACAGCAGATCTTCCAACAGCTAATAACATATTGACTTCAACTTTTGCGGATCACACCGCTTTTGTGAGCCGTAACAAATGCCACATAGTAGCATCAAAAATATTAGGGGAAAGCAATTGAGTTCTGTCGAAGAATGGCTAGCCAGCTGGTGTATAAATGTGAATGAACAAATGTGTAAGCATGTCACAATTTCGCTTAGACCAAAAATGTGTCCGGCAGTAAAAATGAACAATATTTTAGTACCTCAAGCGAATGAACTAACTTATCTTGGTACTCACCTAGATAGAATACTTACGTGGAGAAATCATATATCTACGACCTGTACAACTAATATTGATATAATACAAAGGTTCCTATCAAAAATGCTTAGAACAATCATGTGTTCACCGTGGTACATGAGTAATGAAAATATCTACAAAGACCTTGGTATTTCTATGAAGTAGAAAACTGCAGAATTAAATATATATCTAAACTCCGAGATCACCCAAACCCTTTGGCTAATGCTTTGGTACATTACTGCGACCAAACACGCCTTAAAAGAAGAGATATGCCTGCGTCCAAAGAGCAACGTATTACCAAAACAGTTCAATCACTTGCTTGAGCTTATCTGGTTTGAAAATATATTTAAGATTTTATCACTTATTGTTAGGCTTTTAAACCAAAAGCATATTCAATGAATAAAACGATATTGAAAAAAATTAGATCACTTTGGCCAGAACTTCCGGCGATAGGTCCTCACACTCACATTCTTGACGGATATTGTCTCTAAGAGTTGCAAGAGTCTGAGGTGGTTATGGTGCAGAGGTTACGATTTTACCACAAACGATGGCGAAGTTACGGTTTTCGAGAGAAAGGCCACGGCGAAAATTTTTCCCCCCATTCGATTTAACGATGAGCTGTACGAGATATACGACGACATTGACATAATTCAGCGAATTTAAAGAAAGCGGCTACGCTGGCTAGATTATGTTGTCCGGATGGACGAAAACACTCCAGCTATGAAAGTATTTGTCGCAGTACCCGCCGGGGGAAGCAGAGGAAGAGGAAGACCTCCACTCCGTTGGAAGGACCAAGTGGAGAAGGACCTGGCTTCGCTTGGAATATCCAATTGGCGCCACGTAGCGAAGAGAAGAAACGACTGGCGCGCTGTTGTTGACTCGGCTATAATAGCGTAAGCGGTGTCTACGCCAGTAAAGAAGAAGAAGAGTCTGAGGTTTGTTGAAATAAGCCCGCGACTTCAAAAAGCTCTACAAAAAGAAGTCTGGAGCGGTCAAATCAGGCGATCTGCTGGCCAGTGCAAATCGCCAAAACGGGAGATAGGCGCCCGGAAATGCATCCTTCAGCATATCGGTTGTGGCACGCAGTGTAGCGTACCATTGTTTATTTACGTGTATTTTGCATGTGTTCACTACAAAAATGTCAAAACAGAACTGACATTAGAGGTCAATTGCAAAATTTATAGCATCTTCTGATAGGAGGATACCAGTTATAACTATTTAAGTAATACTAATAATAACTAATAATGAACCATTGTATATAGATCACCGTAAATTTTCTTGTTTTAAAGATTTGTTCTTCGTGGCTATTAGTGATGTCGATATAGAGAAAATATAAACCTAGCACATATGATAATAAAGCAAAGTATTCAGCAATTTTTTGAAAGAGGTAATAATTCTATATTGCGTTCGGATGAGTATGAGTATGTAATATGCGCATAAATACATTATCCACCTTCAGTTCTTTGTGAATCATATAAATAAACTCCATTTTCACCAAATGCCTACAATCCCTTTGTACAGTATGGGTTTGTTGTTGGTAAATTGAGATTCTCGAGATAAAAATCCATTTCTCTCTTAATTGGTTTATTAGATTTCTAAAACTAGCCTGACATAGCTAAACTTGGAAATGTATTTATCAAACCAAGTTTTACGGGAAAGTTTCAAAGATTAACAGAACACTGGTAATACAACTAGAATTCAATTATAGAGTAACAGTGAATAAAATTGAAACGTTTCACAATGCTATAGAGTAATATCGATCTTTATTTAATTTCAGCATTAAATTTATTCAATATTTTGAGAATAGAGTTATTGTAGTCTAAATTTTAAGGATATTCTTTTCAAAGACCAGTAGCAGCTACATAATGTTTAATAAAGGCAAAGTGAGACTAATGGTTCAAATACGTTATTTCTATAACATGTAACAGGACAGCACACCAAATTTGATTTGGAGTATTAATTATCTAAACAACAGGGTTAAGGCCATTTATAAGTGTTTTTGAGAAAATAAATTCAATTTCTTGATCGCGTGCTTCAGAATTATCTATCACAATATTGTTTATACAAATGGTTTTTCAAATTGATAAATTTTACACTATCACGCAATCTAAGACTAAAAACTCCTAATGAAAATTAATATTATTTTTAATTTTATAATATGTCCCTTCCGCCTTTTTGTATTTTGAATTTCGCGGCTATGTATAAAGCGCTACAGAAGCTCGTATTTGGCAATACTATACATCTTTGAAAGATCTTGACGCTATGCATGATTAGTTTGGATATTGTGTTCAACAGTTATAGAATTGTAAACATGGAGTTCACCACCGCCGAAATTCTCGCTATTTTAAAGTTTTCCTTCGTTAAAGGCATCGAGTTTGGCCGGCATGTGGCATCTCGTGACATCGCCCAGAAGATGGGAGTTAGTCACCAAACCATTTGAAATCAGCATCTGCAGAAGGCTGGATACACAAAAAAGCTTCATGTTTGGGTGCCGCATGATTTGACACAAAAAAAACCTTCTGGAATGAATCAACGCCTGCGATATGCTGCTGAAACGGAACGATCTTGACCTATTTTTGAAGCGGATCGTGACTGGCCACGAAAAATGGATCACATACGACAATATCAAGCGAATCAAGCGAAGCGAGTGGTCGAAGGCTGGTGAATCGTCCCAAACAGTGGCCAAGCCGGAATTGACGGTCAGAAAGGATTGGCTGTGTGTTTGGTGGGATTGGAAGGGAATCATCCACTATAAGCTGCTCCCATATGGCCAGCCGCCTAATTTTATCATCTACTGCGAACAACTAGAGCGCTTGAAGCAGGCGATCGACCAGAGGCATCCGGAATTGGCCAATAGGAAGGGTCTAGTGTTCCACCAGGACAACGCCAGACCACACACTTCATTGAAGACTCGTCAGAAGCTACGGCTCGGATGGGAGGTTTAATCGCATCCACCACATAGCAAGGACATAGCGCCAAGTGATTACCACCTGTTCCTGTCCATTGCGAACGCCCTTGTTGGTGTAAAATTGAACTCAAAAGAGGCTTGTGAAAAGTGGCTATCCGAGTTCTTCGCCAATAAGGAGAGGAGCTTCTACGAAGAGGGTATTATGAAGTTGCCGTCTAGATGGAAACAGACTATCGAACGAAACGGCGCATATATGAACTAAATCCGATCACTGTAACACTTTTAATAAAGCATTAAAAAAAGAGCAGTAAAGCGGAATATTAGGGGTATTCAGACCGAAGCCTGTTGAATTGGTAATTCGTTAGTTGATACTTCGTTAAAAGGCTTAACTGTGAACATATTTTTTGCTCTAACTTGGTAGTATGGTAAATTTTATTCCGAAACAGCTGATTCAATTATATTAAAGAGTAAAAATGCCCCAACAAAGTGCAAAATCAAAAATTGTCAGTCATTTAATTTAAAATTATGTGGAGCAGATCAAATTTATTACTGGTAAGTACCTTAAATTGATGTACAGAGGAGCAGGAGAACAGCTGATGTGATATTACCAAGTAACGAAACAATTATCAAGCTTGCCAGATGGATAGTTCGTTACTCGGTAAAACGATAGTCTGTTAATTTTACAAAAACAAAATACATGTAAAAAACTACCAAATAACGACTAACGAATTAACAAGGCTGGTCTGAATACCCCTATTATATTTGAATAAATTGCCCATTATTTAAAAACTTAAAACTTTAAAAGCTTAATACAGTAAAACTAATCAAGAAAGATAAAGAGTTACATATATACATACATAATTAGGGTGACGAAAAGTTGAAATCCAGGTGACTGAGTGTCTGTCCGTCCATACATGCTTTAACTTGAGTAAAAAATGAGATATCTTAATTAAACTTGGTACGTGCGTTCTTTATTAAAAAGAACAAGTTACGAGTTCGTAGATGGACGTAATCGGACCACTGTCACGCCAACAAAACGCCATTAATCGAAAACCTATAAAGTTTCATAACTAATCACTTAATTAAGATATGAAACTCTAATTTGGCACAGGAGATCGCCCCTACCTGTAGGCGCAGCCTCGTCCTCATAACATTAATTTACATATCTCCTAAACCATTAAAGCTGTTTGCTTAACGCAAATATGATAAGAAAATGAATGAATTCGGAAGATAACTACGCTCATTCCCCATATAACAGTATTGTTAAAAACTACTAAAAGCGCAACAATTAAAAACAAGAGACATTAAATTTTATCTCCGAAATGGTATGAGAGACGACTACTTCCCATAAACACAATTTTAAATTAAATCAAATTATTTCCTTTCCAGCACACAAATCAAGTATTAATATAACGGAATCAAACTTAACCTTTAGCCCAAAAATTGTCAAACAAAAAGTTTTTAAACCCTTCAGGACTGAATATGTGATGTCTTTAGGTTGACTTTTGACCAAAAATATCGGCGAATTATGGGATTTACAATTATACAAAAAATATTTTCCTTTCATTTCAATCATTAATATTACAGCAAATGTATCCAATATTAAGAGCTCTAGACCAAAACAAATGCTTGAAATTGTATTAAGACAAATTATTGTTCAGCAGCTCATTTCATTCCTCTAAAATAACACAAAGGTTTTCAGCAAAATTACAGTATGGTCTAAACTGCTATCATTCTCGAAATAAGAAAAAGTCTTTGTGGACAGCATTCAAACATATCAAAACTGACGATAATTTAATTGAATATAAAAAGGCTAATGCTAACTTTAGAAAGGCTAAAAGGCAATCATTAGAAAAAATAACAGCCAATATAAACCCAACTACGAAGCCGAAATAAATATGGTCCGATATAAAAATGCTAACAAGATCCACACACAGATTCAGTATATCCCCATTAACACGCCTTCAGGACCTATTTACACACCCCAAGAAATCACGGAAAAATTTGCAGAAGATGGTCATCATATTCCTCTAAACAAATTTTCCTCCTACATTTAACGAATAGAAAATGAAACCTACTCTAACTCGTCACTATCTCCAAATCACTTCAAATTGAAGCTGATATTACACTTAACAAATTCGATACGACAATTTCGACCTTAAAAAGAAAAACACCCGGTGAGACAAAATATCCTATCCCATCTTAAAAAATCTCCCATACTCGCTTAAAGAAAGACTTGTGAACCTCTATAATAAAATACTAAACTCTGATAATATATCCTGCAACAATGGAAAGTTTCCTTAGTCATTCCCATGCTTAAACCTAATAAACTCTTCCTGCATTGAGAATTACAGACCCATTTCCCTTTACCTACCCCTTATGTCCAAGGCATTAGAAAAAATAATTTTCCTCGAGACTGATGTGGTATGCAAAAGTAAATCGACTCATAAGTCCGCACCAATTAGGTTTTCAAAAAGGATTAGGAGTATAGACCCCCTGTTACAATTTGAACACTTCGCTTCCACTAACTTGACATCCCGTAATCACATTTCAGTTCCCAGCCTTCGACAGGGTTGGAGCTCACATGGTACTCAGTGAACTTAAATAATGGAAAATTGGAAACAAAATGTGTAACATTTTAAAATCTTTCTTATATCAACGAAAATTTATCGTATGTGCCAATAAATGCCAATCACAGGTTTTCAAGTTGAACAATGGCATACCCCAGGGTTCACCACTCTCGGCAACTCTCTTCATCATTGCGTTTAATAAAGTCAGCTCCATAGTTAGTACTAACCCACAAATAAAGCACTTTATCTACGCAGATGACGTCGTGATATTTACAAAAATTAAAGACTTAAGACAAGTTAAACATGCATTTATAAAAATTGTAAATGGTTGACATCATCCGGTCCGAATGGTACGAAATTTCAGGTGTAAAAACTTCATTAAACAAAAGCTCCACATTTCATATTTGTTGAAAACATAATTGCTCATTTCCCACCTTATCCTTTTTAAATACACAAATTCCCTATACTCATAGCTTAAAACTGTTAGGTTTAATATGACAAAACTCTTTCTTATAAAGAACATTGTAAATATATTCGATCAAACTTATTTCTAAGACTAAACATTACAAAGTACTTATCATCAAAAAATTGTTTGTGTCACCCAAACACTCTTAATAATGTGACAAGAGCATTATTGTTATCAAAAATTGACGATGGACTTGCAATATATGGACACTGTGCCAAAACTCATATCAAACTCTTAAATGCACCTTACCATGCAGCAGCGAGAAGGAGTATTCGTACCTTCCCAACATCACCAATCAAAGCTATTTTAAAAGAATCCTTGTTACCATATATTCAGCAAAGGACCACACATAACACACTGCTATGTAAATAGCACTCTCCAATGTCCACGCAGATACAACAAACCCACAACCATAATGCGTTGTCTAACCATTTCCAAGCAACTCGGGATAATTACGAGTCCTAAAGTGGTTGAACCTTCAATAATTCCGCCTTCCATGACATTATCTCCAAGTTGTATCAGCGTTACACAACAATATCGCAAGCAATTTACCAGCAACACAGAATATGTTCAGCTATATAAAGAAACTATTCAACCTTATAGAAATGATTGGGAGTTTATATTTACAGACGGATCTAAAAGTGATACCTCAACCACATTTGCTTTGACAAACAAGAACGGTGTCACCATAGCTACTTTTGTTTTGACTTCGTACTGCTCCTTATCTACAGCTGAAACAGCTGCAATATTGGAAGCGGTTCGTTTTGTCGCTAGGAATGGAAATAAAACTATTATTTGCAGCGACAGTAAATCCGCCATAGATGCCATTTTTAACCAATCAAACGATTCATACCTGATTACAAAAATAAAAAACCTTATTTTTCAACGCAATAACATAATCAAAATTATGTGGATATCTGGATACACAGGGATTCAAGAAACGAAATGGCTGACAAACGAGCGAAAGAAGCAAACAAAGAACCTTTGCATACGTCAGCATACTTCACCACAAAGGATATTAAGAAATACGTTAAACAACATACCTAGGTCTGTTGCCTAAACGATTGGAGACACTATAACTAGTTAAACTAGGTCAAAATCCATATTATTCCAATACAATCACCTGTAAAAATATAAAAACATTCGCACGCATAAGGATTGGACCATACAATTGCGACACATGGACACCTTTTGAATGGTAAAAGCAAACCCATATGCACTTTATGTGGTTCGGAATATTTCACAATACTTCATACCCTCGATCACTGCGCACACATACAACGACAAAAAATCTTTATTTTTGGTAACAACAAACCATTTGACTTACTCGATCGGACAGATGACAATCTTTTTGTAAAATATATGCAAATATGTAAATTACTTATTTAATATATAAGTAACTGAAATACAAACTAATATTTAATCTGCTTTAGTCTTAAGTAATAAAAATGTAATAACTTAATCTGTAAATATTAATCAAGCCGAAGGCCCTAGCAGCCAGTGCTTTACATATATATATAAGTGGAATAACTATTTATATTTATTTCTCTTCTAAATAAATAAATAAAATAAATCTTTTCCTCATAATTTCCTCTGTGTATCAAAAATGGGTTGAATTGGGTCAATACTTCCCAATAGATAAAATTGGCCGAAAATTTTACCCAGCCCCCACATAACTAATATCAAGATTTGCGGACATCCGCCTGACTTTACTTGATATGATTGGTGTTTGTATGTGAGGTACTTTTTGAAACCTAGGGAAAATTTTCTAGTATCTGGCATGCTAATTGTATAAATAAATATTTAAATAGATAAAATCGGGTCAATACTACCCCAACTACCATATATTGCATATACTAATTTTTTTTCTAACAAACTTCTTTTATATCGTATATGTATAATATAAAATATAAAAAATTTCCCTGATCCCCTGATTGGCGTTTTATGCCTTTAGGTATTTCCCTTGCTTTGATTTCTGCTAGTTTCAAGAGTATAAAACTTTTTTAAAAAAAAAAAAAAATTTCAACCACAAGAGCCCCTTTTTACTGCAATTGACTGCATCGAATTTAAATATATGGGTTTTCGATTAAATTTCGAAATGTACTTTTTTTTAGAAAAATACGTCATTGCCTGACATTGACATTTCATCAAGATATCTTAATTTCGAATGAAGTTACAGCTTGATGGACAGTCGAAAAGACGTACAGACGAACAGACAGTCACTTGAAATTCAAGTTCCCGTCAGCCTCATCATTTATATATTTATCTCAAATAGTGTTGGGGGATTAGAAACAACCGATAGGTGAACAAAACTATAATACTCTTGAACGTTCCATCTTCAGCAAGGAATAGCAAATAGATGGTGGTTTCAATTTTAATAATATTTTTTGCATAAAAATACTCAATTTTTTTTATTTATTGTTTGGACTGTCTGTCTAGTTCCGCCCCCTGCGAGTTAGGGTTCGAGGGGGAAGAGAATATACCCGAGGTAAGGCATGCCTGTCGTAAGAGGCGACTAAACTCCACATGCACTATGTATGACATTTACAGGTCTTGGTTTGAATGTCAGAAGTTGTCAGTGTTAAGTCAGAAAAGTGCTATAATATTTAGCTTGAAGTCACATTCTAATCTTCACATTATTTTACATAATATAAGACATTTGTCCTTCAAGCATAGTCACACCAAAGACTTAAACCTGGCACCATGGGGAGCAGTTAGCCCTTGGAGGTAACTCCAATCTGCTCATTGGTTTTGGCCCTTTGTGGAGATTCGTGGTGGCTGTGGTTTAAACCTAAATGCAGGCAGGGCATTTTGTCCGGTGTGGAGTCGCACCACGGCCGGGTGCCGGACCCAGAGTACGGCAGAGGTTTGGGCAGGCCTCGTACCCGACCAAAACGGCTAGGGTGTTTCCTTCCACCCGAACCAATTGGAACCAAGGTATGAGTATTGTATTGATCTAAGTACGTGCTTCTAGTAATAGAAAGCATCGTGAAGTTAGGCCTTTGCAGGCAGGTATTCACATAAAACACAACGGACTCTGTCTGTCTGTCCGTCCGTCCGTCCGTGTAAGCTGTAATTTTAATAAAAAATAAAGATATCTCAATGAAACTTTGTATGTGGGTTCCTTAGTACAAAAAAAAATTCGAGTTCGTAGATGGGCGTAAACGGACCACTGCCACGCCCACAAATCGCTATTAACCGAAACCATATAAAGTACCATAACTAAGCTCTAAATTAAGATATAAAATTGTAATTCGGCACAGGCGATCGCAGTAGCAAGGAGGAAAAAATGTAAAAAAAATTAAAATGTTCAATAGTTCTTTATTGCTTGCACAGACAGACAGACGGAGGGACAGTCAGAAAGATAGCCACTCGGAATTCAATTCGCATCCTGATCTTTTACATACATTATATATATATTTATACTATATTCAACCCTATATATAACTCTGTAATTTTTAGGTGATACAAACAACCGTTAGGTGACCAAAACTTGTATTATACACTATAGCAATATGTTGCCAGAGTATAAAAACATATATTTATCAAAATATTAAGTATGGAATTATCTGAAACATAACAGCATCAAAGTTTGCTTAGATATCCAGGACAACTCAATATTTTTTTATTTGTAGAGCTATTTTCATGGCTCTTTAACTAACTTTAAACTAGAAAAAAATGTTCTTATAATATTGAGATATAAAAGGTTCATCTTGTTTACGAAGTCAAATTTCTGGTGCCGAACCGTTCAGAGTATTGGAAAAGGCCTTCGGTAATAATTGTTTGTCGCGAGCAAGTATTCTTGATTGGTAGAACTTATTCAAACAGGGTCGAGAACGTGTTGACGACGAAACACATCCAGGACGACCATCAACATAAGCTGATGATCAAAACGTCAATAAAACAAAGGAATCGATAATTAGCAGTCAGAGATCTTACTGGCATCATTGGAACATCGAAAGGATCAGTAAAAATCATTTTAAAAAATCATTTGAGCCTAAAAAAGTGAAAGCACGATTGGGCATTCCTATGTTAAAGCGTGTGAATGAATGGAATCAGGCTACTAATGAATTTGAAAGAGTGTGTTTTTCTTTGTGAATATAATGGATAAAATCGGATGAAAACTTTCCCTAGTCACAACATAAAAAAAATATCAGGTTTTTCAAATATCCGGTTGGCTTTACTGCATAAGAGTACTTACAAGATGCATTCCAAAGTAAACAGGACTTAAAAAAAAAGAACAAATGGTTTTTTCGGCGAAATCAATTTATTTTGCTCAGAATATTCTCCTGCTTCAATACAGCTTTTTGTGTTTTAGTTCGTTGGCCGGTATGGCCGCCAGTATGCCGGTACAAGCCTTTTGAATGGCCGTTTTCCTTTCATAGGCAAATGGATTTTTGCAAAAAGAAAGAAGTCGTACGGTGCCATATCAGGAGAATTGGTAGTGGTTAATGGTTAAATGTGATTTTTGGTCAAATAATCGTCTTTCGAATGTTGGATTCTGAGCAATTTTTGGTTGTCAGTCAATTTGTGCGGAACAAACCGTGCACACACCTTTCGTAAGCCCAAATGTTCGGTCAAAATGCGATAAGTCGATGTTTTGGAGATGTTCAAATCCATTTCCATGAATTTCAATGATGATTTCGGCTGACTTTTGGTGAATTCACGCACAGTTTCGGTGGAGTTTCCAGTGAGAACGGATTTTTATTGGCCCACATATTGATCGTCATTTATGTCCTCACGACCACTTTGAAAACGTTGAAACCATTCGTGCACTCTGCTACGGGATAGGCAATTATCGCCGTAAGCTTGCTTTATGAATTGAAACAAAAATTGAGAGATTTAGAACAATTATGCGAACAATTAAAAAGTGAAAATCAAAAGCTTAAAGAACAAAATAATCGCCCACTTGTGCCTAATTATAGTCAATCTCAATACGAAACTGATGAAGAAGAATTAGCTATGGAAACGGACTGGATTTTGAAGAAAAATAAAAAGACTAGTAAAAAGCGTAAGGCCGAAGCTTCACCAGGAGTGATCTTAAAAGAAAATACTTTTTCATCGAGCGGTGAAACCACGCAGTTAAAAATGAAAAACCGAAATATGAACAGCGGCTTCCACCTATTATGATTTCGAATATCTCTAATTATAAAGAACTAAATAACCTAATTAAAAATAAACTATTAAATAACGACATTCATAAAATTACATCAAGTGATGACTACAGATCAGTGACGAAAATGATGTCTGCGTCGGAAGCTTCATGGTATTCCTTTGAAGACAAACAATCGCGTCCAGTAAAGGTTATGATTAAAAATCTCCACCATTCGTGCAGCATTAATCTCGTATTATCGCTGATTTAAAAGAAGAAGGTTTAAATGTTATGAACGTCGTAAATAAACTCAAGTGGAAAACACGAGAACCTTTAAACATGTTTTTAACTACTTTTATCAAACACATTCTTCACACCGTTGTTCTCATCGAGCCTGTTAGGAATTCTAAACTTATTCCACAATGTAAAAACTGCCAGGCATTTGGACACACCAAGAACTTCTGTGGCAAAATGTCAAAGTGCGTTAAATGTGGTGGTAAGCACAAAACCATCGAGTGCCAAAAAACAAACTCAGAAAAACCAAAATGCTGTTACTGTGGCGAAAGCCATTCGGCAAACTACAGAGGATGTATTATTGCCAAGGAGCTTCAAAATATTCTAAACAAAGCCTTGAAGAAACAAAAAGTTTCCACAAATTTGCCCAGTACATCAAATAATCTACCCATTGGTAATAGAAGTACTGTCAACAAGCAGAATCGTGTACAGACGAGTAAGCTCACTTTTTCTGAAGTATTGAAAAACAACTCAAACATGGTGAACGAAAAACAAAACACAAAGATTACCGAAAACCTACTAACTCAAATCCTTGAGAAGTTAAATAAACAAGAAAAATTCAATAACGATCTGTGCAGCCGTTTGGAGAATCTCGAAAAAAAATAAAAATAAAACAAAATCTAAGGCATGAATGGTGCTCTCCGAGTTATGACACGGAATGCAAATGGACTATTAAAGCACCAAGAAGAGCTTCTACATATTTTACAAAAAGAGAAAATGGATGTACAATATGTCCGAAACTCATTTTACGAGACACAGCCATACAACTTTCCAAAATTACGATATCTATCATACAATCCACCCTAGTAATTGTGCGAGGGGAGGCACTGCTGTTATTGTTAAAAACAGCATTAACCCTCATTTGTACTGATGGGTCCAGCCAGACCTTTTTGAACTTTAAATCACTATTTCATATACTCGTGCACACGTTTATGTTTCAATACTTCATGATATCCTAGATAATATATTTTAGTATGATTTTGTTCATATATATATTTATAAAAATTGATAAATAGTTTTTAAATTATAGTTTTCAACCGAAAAGTCATATTGAGTACTAATGGGTCTGGCCAGACCCATGCGCTCATTACGCAACGGGAACATACTTTTGTATGAATTGGAATGCTCTCTTGTAATTCTATTCATGATTTGTTTTGCTCATTTGAATTTAAAGTTCCGTTATCAAAAACATTGTTGGTTTTCACATGTTAGATGTTGTCATTTGAAGTTAGAAGTGAAAAGTGATGTTCATATTCAAGTAAAGAATAATCGGTGGTATTCTGTGAAAGTGTGTATTTATTGAATAAAAATGAGTAAAATAGATTTCATATATGATAATGTGCCGCGTAGTGATCCAAATTTTTATGACTTGGTTGCAAATGCTTTGGCAGAAGAGATTGAAAACAACAGTGAAAATGATGATAATGATCTTGATTTCGGCGCCTCAGAAATAGAAAATGAGTTGGAATTTGAAGCTTCAGATGTTGAAGCTGAACATGAAATTGAAGTCGCTGAAGAATATAGTAGCACAGATAGCGACGATGATTTGAATACTGATGAAGGTAACAACTTTATTGGCAAAGATGGGACCGTTTGGAGTAAGGCAGCACCTCAAAGTAGTCGTGTTCGCTCCCATAATGTACTGCGTTCATCCGGTGGATCGACAATCACATCATGTTCGCCTGTTGAAGTTTTCGATGCGTTTTTTACACCAAACATATCATACATCATTGTAAGCGAAACCAACAATTACGGTACGGAAAAAACCAATGAATGGAACTCTAAAAATCCCAACAAATTGAAAGAATGGCAAAACTTTACAGAAACGGAGCTTAGAGGTTTTCTAGGCATTCTTATAGCAGCAGGAGTCAGCAATAACAATAGTCAGGCTGCGTCAGTTTTATGGAAAACAAACCAATTGCCAATTTTCAGAGCAACGATGTCTTACCGTCGGTTTTTGACCATATCCCGTTATATACGATTTGATGACGGTCGTACTAGACCTTTCCGCTTAGAAACAGATAAAGCGGCACCTATACGAGATATTTGGAACTTTCTAAACGCAAATCTCCAGAAGAATTTTCGTCCATATAGCGATATAACTGTTGACGAACAGCTTTTTCCGTATCGAGGAAGAACGAAATTTACTCAATACATACCTTCAAAACCGGCTAAGTACGGTATAAAAATATGGTGGGCTTGTGACGCAAAAACTCATTATCCTTTGAGTGGAAATATCTATACCGGAAAAGAACCCAACGAAGGGAGAGCAAAGAACCAAGGGGAAAATGAGCTTATACGTTTGGTTTCAAAATATTCAAATTCTGGGCGCACAATTTGGTAGCCTGAGAACTTTTTTTCCCCACTTTGATATTTATGTCCAGCGGTTTTAATAAGCTTGGGCCCTTGTCCTTCCGGTGGAAACCCTTTCAAAGAAAAAAATTAAATTTGAAAAATTATGCGAACATGAAAATGAAGAAAAACAAAAAAAAATAGGGCGTTCTTTCCTGAGTTTAGTAATTTAAATCAAACAACGTAGAAGAATTAGTTCATATGTTCCAAGAAAAATAAAGCGTGAAAATAAGAAACCTGAACCCCCGGGTACTTAAAAGGAAGATAATTTTTCAAGCGGTAAACCAGCAGTAAAATAATGCACAAACCGAAAATAAAGTTCCACTTTTTGATTCCAAATACCTAATTAAAAACGCATTACACAAACCAAAAAAAAACTAAGAGATGGACTCTTCATTTTTTAAATAATATTGTTGATAAAAAATGGCTTCGGCAGTTTTATTCCTAAAAAACAATTCCAGTAAATTAAAAAACTCTCGTAGAAATTTTTATCGTGATTTGAACAGGAAATGTTAGCTCATACAAAATCGAGTCCGAAAACCTTTTAAACATTTTTTACATTTTATAAACACATTCCCCTTTTTTGGCCGTTCCGCAATTGAAATTATTCCTGTGAAAATTTGAGGTATTTATTCTGTAAAATTTTAAATATGCTAATAGGGCAGAACACATTTCCCATGAGTCCCAAAAATTATATTTCAGAAAAACCCAAAAATGCGTTTTTAAACCAGGAAAACCAAAATTTTTGAAGGACTTTAGAAAAAAAAAGGGAAAAAAGCCACTTTCCCCATGCTCAAATAATCCCCCATTGGTAAAAAAGGGTTCTTTCCAAGAGTGTGCAGATGCTGTATGTCAACAACATTCAAAATGTTAAAAATTAAAACCAAATGCTTTAAAGTTAATAAACAAAAAAATTAATAACTATCTGTCAGCCTTTTAAACCTTTTTTCGTAAAAAAAACTTTAATTTTGAGTTTTTAAAATGAAATATTTAAATAAAAAACTTCTAATTTTCCCAAAAAAAAATGATGTTATTTGTTTGCTTTTTAGGTCCAGCCAGGCCCCATTACGTATGTATATACAATCCAAGAAATCCGTCGGGGGAAGGGAGGGTTAAACATTATGAGGATAGAAAAATCAGTACGCACAATATTCAAACCACAAGTTAACTTTAAAAAAGCAATGAACCAACCCTTGTCAATAATTGCAATATATTGCCCGCCGAAATACAAAATCCTCGTTGAAGAATATAAAGAACTTCTCAATATGCACAAACACA
This sequence comes from Bactrocera correcta, assembly GCA_027475135.1. Lineage (NCBI taxonomy): Eukaryota > Metazoa > Arthropoda > Insecta > Diptera > Tephritidae > Bactrocera > Bactrocera correcta. The sequence goes on along the minus strand of CM050327.1, from coordinate 2,856,464 downwards.
AATTTATTATGGGAGGCGACTTTACCGCTAAGCATGTTTACTGGGGATCGCGCCTAACGACAGCTAAAAGGCGAGACTTATTCCAGACAGCTCAAGAAACCGGGTGTGAGTTTGTATCGACCGGAACACCAACTTATTGGCCAACGGACCCTAACAAAATACCAGATGTTATAGACTTCTTTATAACCAGGAAAATATATCGAAATTTCATAGAAATAGAAGGTGGGTTAAATCAAAACTCTGATCACTCCCCATTATATTTAACAGTGATTAAAATCTATAATCAACGAAAAGCAGTTAATCCCATCGCATCAGTTCGGTTTTAGAAATAAGCATTCAACAATAGAACAAATTCACAGAATATCATCAGAAATAGAAAAATCCCTGGAAGAGGGAAACGCATGCTCAGCTGTATTTCTTGACGTTGCACAAGCGTTTGACAAGAAATGGCACGAAGGCCTTATGCAAAAACTAAAATCATGTCTTCCGGTTAAGTATTGGCCTCTTTTAGAATTGTTTATTACCAATGATTTTTCCGTGTAAAACAAGGAAATGAATTCTCCAAACTTAAAGAAATTGAAGCAGGAGTTCCTCAGGGAAGTATCTTAAGTTCACTTTTATATATTCTGTATACAAGAGACTTACCGTTAGCACCAAACAGTATGACTGCCACCTTTGCTGATGACACCGCAATACTATGCGATGAAAAAACAGCAGAAAACTGCGCAAAACCTGCAACATGTAATCAACTCTGTCATAAGTTGGACTAAAAAATGGAGAATAAAACCAAACGGTGGCAAATCGGTTCATGTAAATTTTACTAACAAAAGAATCACTTATTAACCTATAAGTATTCTAGATGTCTGCATACCATATGCAAATACGGCCAAATATCTTGGCATCACGCTCGATGCTATATTACGTTGGAAAGAGCATATTAAAATAAAAAGGATTAAACTCAATCTGAAATTGTCGAAAATGAAATGGCTAATTGGACGAAGGTCAAACCTGTCCATATAAAACAAATTACTTCTTTATAAACAAATAATCAAGCCGGTATGGTCATATGGTGCGCAACTGTGGGGGTGTGCCAATGATGGCAGTATTAATATTATACAACGTTTTCAAAACAAGGTGCTTAGAGGCATTGTAAATGCTTCCTGGTACTGAAGAAATGCGGATATTCATCGAGACCTAAGGATGAATACAGTCGCCGAAGAAATAAGGACTCAGACAGATGCCCACTACAAAAGGCTTAATGCACATGTGAACGAGGAGGCGAGAAATCTTCTTTTAGACACATGCCGCTCTAGTCGATTATGTCGAAAAAAAAACCACATAGCTTAGTTGGAAGCTAAAATATAAAGGAATTAATTATTTACCATCTATGTATGAATATTACTATTAATTTCTATGTAAATTGTTTTTAAGTTATTCAAATCAAACTGCTCGTTAGTTTTGAAACTAGTTGTAGTGATATCAAACATTGTTATAGTTTTAAAAATGTTTGTAATAAAACAAACAAAAATTGAAGCGCTTCAGTAAAAGTTTTTACTAATCTAAAACAGAACGTAATGTTGGCTCTTTGTTCGAAGCTCATGTTCGCATTGACAACACGAACACACTGACACATAAAACGCAATAACTTCACTTCCAATCCATGAAATTTCATGAAATTCTTACTGGTCAATCGATGAAGATAGCAAATTCTAACACACCAGTCGACCTATAGATGACGCTACCAGGGGGTGCTAAATTCCTGTTTACTTTGGAACGCACCTTGTATATTGTTAGTGACATATGAAGTACCTTAATGTGTAATCAAAAAAAAAAAAAAGATAATACAAACCTTGGTAGCATGTACGAATTCAGCTCAATAATTTTGTTGTTTCTTTTACGTGTAAGTTTTTTTACAGAAAAATGGCAATTCGTAAAAAGCTTAACATAGATACATATTCAACGAATTGGAGACCACTTATTAAAAAATTTTAACCACAGATACTTCTACATACTTTGATGTACCAAATTAGAGTTTTTTATCTCTTCTTTATTTGATTCTTAGTTACAGGCATTTATAGTGTTCGGCTTGACGACAATTTGTGGGTATGACAATGACTCTGCTTTGCTCATCTGCTATACAACGTTCCTTGGTTGCCAAGGAACTATTATACGAAATTTCATCGCGATATTTATATATGTAAAAGTATTTATTCGAGTTATCACTTGACAGTTATCCGAAATGCAACTCATCTCGTAATCCTGATCGTTTATAATAGTACAAATATAATTTTGTATCCATCTCGATTAGTTTAAGGCGTTAGAAGCAAGTGTCAGGTGTACAAAACTATTATTATAAATGTGTATATTTTCGAGTTTAAACAAAAAACCATATTGCGGTAAACTTAAAAGTATATTGATGATGTTTATGTGTTTATAAAAACCTATTTCAAACGAGTAGAAATATATTAAATATGTATGCTACAGCTATGTAACCGAATACGTATATATATAAATTCGCCGTATTGCGTGCTATTAGGGAAAGCAGTTTGGGGTGTTTCGAGTGTGCATAAAAACCTCCTTAATCACACTGATCTTTATTTAATTATTAAATGTTGTAAGGTTGGTTATGCCAAAAACATGACCACCATTGCAGCGCCCTCAACTACCTATTTTAATAGTAGCGTGACATGTCAAAATGTCTGGAGTAGCTTTGTTGACTTGAGCCGCGACAAGTAACACTCTCACTCAAGGTGGTTTTTTATGAAATATTCAAAAATGAGAAATGTGCTACAAAAAGTTTAGAAGGAGGCATATTTACAACCGTGATAACAAACTAAACTAAACTTTTTATTCATAGACAGAGTGTAGTATACGGATATTTGATTACGTAAGTAAAAAAAAAAAAAAAATTAATTAAAAATTTAAGCTGGTATTCAAAACTTGAACATAATAAATATAATATAATCTTTATTAGATGTCATATTTCGTGACAGTTAGTGAAGTTTGTTCTTGAAGTTTTTGTAACAAAAATAATTTGTAAATACAACTCTCTCAAGAATACAAAAAACTTAAAAGCTTTGTATACGTAAATACATATATTATATTTTCCAAAGACTCCTAAAGGTCCAAACTAAATTAAAGTTCTTTAATACATTTATATTGTCCTAAAAAAGAGTGTTGAATATTTAAATATCATTAGAAGCATTTTCATTATACATCAGAACATTATCTCGCGTTAAGAAAAAAGAATGAAAAAAAAAATCGATGATTTTCTAGCTGTGTTGCTACAGAATATATAAGTTTTATATTAGGTTGTCAAAAAAATCTTGCGGTATTTTCGCTAGTCGGCGATGAAAGCGCGTAGTTCTAATTTTATTCGTCGCATCGGGTCATGCTACACCTTTTTGGAAAGCTCATTTCACGCGCCAACACGTGTTTGATTGCTTTTCGTTTCTTTTAAGTCGTTCGGGAGTTATAGCGTCGCAAACATGGAACAAAATAAAGAGAAAATACCGCATATTTTACAGTACTACGACGATAAAGGCAAAAATGCATCTCAAGCCGCCAATTAAATTTGTGCAGTTTATGGACCCGATACAGTTTCCATTTCCACCGCACAAGGATGGTTTCAACGTTTTCTTTCTGGTGTAGAGGTGGTCGAAGATGCGCCACGCCCCGGAAGGCCTGTCGTCGAAAATTGCGATAAAATCGCTGAATTAGTCATCAAACCGTTATAAACTATTTGAAGAAGCTTAGAGTCACTAAGAAGCACGATGTACGGGTGCCACACGATTTGATTCAATAAAAATACCGCAAGACTTTTTTGACAACCCATTATATATCCGTCTGTAGGTGAAAACTGTAACATAACTTGAGTGAAAAGTGGTACACAGGTTTCTCGGCAGCATGAAAAAATTTGGGGAATCGAACCATTACCACGCCTTAAAAACACCATTAATCAAAAGTCCATAAAATAGCAAAACTAACTTGCATAATATGATACCAAACTCTCACCCTTCGGAGTATGTAAAAATTGCTAAATCCGATTATAACTCCGCCCAACCCCGAAATAACGGTTATGTTGAAAGCTACTAAAAATGCGATAAATAAATATGTCAGAGATAATAAATTGGTAGGAAAGGGCTTCATTCATAGGAGATAGAGTCAGAATAGGGTAATGCGCGTGGCGCCCTGTAGGTAAAGCTCCATGGGCAACAGTGCTTATGACTGTTTTTTGACTAAAATATCGGTCAATCTGTGGGATACGTTATTTAAATGTTTATGTTTATTCGTCTTTAAAATGGGTAAAATGAAGTCGATACTAACCCTGCCCCGATATATAAAGATTTTCGAAAATACTAATGACTAAAGTAGCTGTCAATTTGTGGGTTATCTTAATGAATTTCAGAGGGCGTGTCTTTCAAATATAAGTGTTTTCTTGTATCTAAAATAGATAAAATAGTGCGAATTGTTCACTAGAACACTAGGATGTTAGGATTTGCGTATTTCGGTTTGATTTATATGGCTCAATGTGTAACGTTTTTACATGAAACTCACACATCACCTCTTTATAGTAACAAGTTGTAATGTCAAAATGGAAAAAATCTTGTCGACACTACCCCTAGTCTTTCAACATACTTTAAACCGTTTCGGTATATATGCGATCTTTTAGTGAAATTAAGTGGATAAGTTTTCTAAAAGATAATGTAGACCTTAGAGTAAATAAAAATAAATATCGTGGACGCTAATTAAAAAATAGTAATGCAACTAAGTGAATCTACGACCTATAATATAAGTTAATAAGTTAACAAATGGTTGTAACCTTTTCAGGTTGTGGTCGATTAATGAATTTTACAACATATAATATTAAAGTTTTATCAACATCTGAAAGTATTTCTCCGGCTTTGATCCTTGCAGATTGCGAAAGCATAAAATGTTCTGTTACATCCGAACTTACTTGTTGAGGTATATAATTATACGCCTTGGAATGAGTATAAATGCATGTTTATAGTTACAGAAAAAAAGGTAAATTGAACCACTGAAAAGCCAAACATGGCAACTCCGGAAATATTAAGGAAATTCGGCATTTCCGTTGCTGGCCTAATATCGTTCTTAAGTGTTTATTATAATAAAATGTGGAAATTGTCGTGATTTGAATGGTACTCAATTAACACATAACAAAAAGCATTACAAAAGTACACAATTACTTATACGTAAAACGGTTTGTCAAAATTGTTTACAATAAACTCACTAAATACTTAGTGACCCAAATTCAAGCTATATTATATTATTTTAAGTTTTCCTAATTTCTCATCTTAATTTAATAATTTAATGTAATAAATCATGATATAGTTTATGAGATAAGTACATTAAGCTTACAAAACAATTATGAAAGTTAGTTAAATGCTTAAATTTTAACTTTCAGCTAGGATAATTTAGAATGAAAATTATAATTTTTATTTCAATAACATGATAATTTGAAAATTTTTGAGTTATAGTTCTTTTGTATTGTGCGAAAAAGATTAAAATAATTATTAAACAATTAAATTTTGCATAAAATAAAATTTATGTTATTTTTATGGTGTTTTACCTGGAACCATGGATTTTGACGAAATCCGTTTTTGTTTAACAGTGTCTTTTTCACAGCTTTAACATATTTTAATATAATTGGCCACGTTATTTTATTAATATTTGATTATTGTTGATTATATTATTGTTGTTGTCGAGGTTTTTGTTACGTTTGTTATGATTATTGGCGGGCGAAATGTTTAAGCTATACTGTAAATATTCGGCACGAACCGCGCAATAAATGCTTAAGATTTTGTTTATCGTTTATTTGTTATTTAATTATTATATATTAAATTTGGCGCAGTGTTGATTTTCGCAGAGGTATAAAAACTCACTGGAAAAGTTTGGGTAGAAAACTACAAGCATAAACATACATATGTACGTACATATATGATAAATATTTCTAAATTTGTTAGATTATAAATTAATTAAATCAAATAATTTTTTTATTGAATAATGAAGTACGGATGAAAAATTTTCAGGACGTTTTGAAATCCAAATGTTCACTAAAATTTTATCACATTTGATGTGCTTAAGACACTTATTTCACTACCTCTTCCCGCGTCCTACCGGTCATCACTGTTGGCAATATTGCAACATTATCCGGGAAATTCTTCGTTTTTCGTTTTAACATCGGAAAATAGTTGCCGATTGGCGGTATCTATGGCATTTGTGTCCGCTTCCAACGCACAGTACACAAATACATATAACGTAGACATACACGCAAAATATCATTTATACAACCATACCACATTCCCTTTTCACTTGCTGCATTTAAAGCTAAAAACAAGAACACTAAATGGATATGAACGAAAATCAATAGTTAACCTCATACAATGCACGTGCGCACGTTTGTGTCATTACATTGATCCATACTATCATATATTGGTGTAGATTACTGAGAAGAATAATACAAGCTTATATCATTGATGGTTCATAAACATACGGACGGCACATATATTCTTTAATAGTGTAATTATCATTCATTGCCAAGAATTGGATGTGAGAGTATAACTATATTAAAACAAAAAACTGAAATCATAGTATTTTTATAAGTTTGCATGACAATAGGAAAGAGGATTTTGCTACAAGGGTCCATTAATTGAGGGCCTTTTCATATAAAAGAACTGCTATTCACAGTTATAAAATCAAGTGTTTGTAGTACGAATAACAAAATGTAAAGTGCACATCTCAATTTTTAACTTGTCAATCGTGATTTCGTCGTGCCAGCATCATAGTGCGCATATGGAGTATGAGGGGTGGCAGAAATATATATGTATATACATAACATATATACTTAGTTACTATGTTAGTGTACATATCATACACATAACTAACTATGGATATATTTAATTGTGTGTACTCATTACAATATCACATCAGCCATGCTGATATTGAAGTACACATGCCCCTATATTATCAGTGCCCAGTATCTGGAATGGATATGACGAAAAAATTGCGTATACGTCATGTTGGGAGTGTGCTCGTTTGCAATAACATGCACATAAATTTACATATGTTCGAATACAAATACACTTTGACACACTACACAATAAGGCACAAGTGAACATATATAACTCATATTGAGGTATGTAACAATTTCCATTCAATCAGTCAACATGACTCTCCTCAAACTGCTTAGCACAATGAGATGATAAAAACTTAATATTATATAAAAATTCATAAATCATGCACACATGTGTATGCCTTCTTCCATAACAAATTGTCTATGCTTCAGATTTGGCTAATTCAGACTGCGTACAAGCCCCACATTGTCTGCCATTCATTCAACGCGTTTTACGTCCGCCTCTTGCCATTTATCGTTTACATTTGGGTTGTTGTATTGTCGGTGCCAACTATCAAGAGAGCGTAGAGTTCCTTTTAAGGTGTGTATTGCTTTTTCTATAGTTGCGGCGACCCTTTCAAGTCGATACTTCTTCCATTTGAGCAAGGTCGAAGAAAACTCCACCAAACATTTTTTGCTACTTCCTACAGCATGTCAGTCGATGAATAACTTGAGCATTTGAGTACATGTGTACGCAAACAAATGCAAACACTCTTTTATGTATATATATATGTATGTATATATTATTTAACTCCTACACATTTCGAGTACATTGCGGGTCACTTTAAATTTCATTTCGACGCCGAAAATATATAATGCCATTTTTCTGAAAAATAAAATGCCAAAAACTTTTTCGGGACTCATTCATCACAAGATAGATACATTTTCTTTTTTCTATTCACTTCATTTTCAGGTTCACTTTTTGTTATTTCGCGAACGAAAGAGATTGAACTCCGCTGCTACGAGACGATGTAGTTACCTTAGCTTTCGCAGAATAATCGATGAATATCAAATCACCAAAAACCGATATTATTAAAGCACAATTATCCAATGTGAAAACTCTGTAGTCATTTTATTCACTAAATAAGTAATGTAAAGTTTTGCTAAGCTAAACCATCCTTACAATTTTTGGCGAAAAGAAGTTAAAATGGAGACGTTTCTGGTCTGAAATATATTTAGATATATACTTTTATTGTAACATTCTATTTTCCAGGCGATATTTTATTATATATACATATATATATATATATATATTTATTTATTTATTTATTGTAAATTTATTATTTTTATTTATTTGATAGGAATTTTGTTAAATATCGGCCACGAGTCACATTTAAAACTTCGAGTCCACGTACTACGTCAGGCAGGGGTGTAAACACAATACAGACTGAATGTGCCACTAACTACTCAACGGCAACGGAAACCAAAATGGCAATAGCAGAAGTAGAAATAAATATACATAAGCAGCGAATATGAGTAAATTATCAATAGGACGAATTGCTATTTCTGCTTTCTGCTTTCTCTTTTGCACATTGTTGTTGTAAATTATAAACACAGAGTATTGTTTTGTTCAATTCCGTTAGTCGTTTGAAATGTCATCAAGTTGCCACAAGGTGGGGCAAATAAAAAGAAGTCAACTCCTTCGCATACATACTTACATACATATTTAAATAAGCGCGCACACGTATTGTACCATTATTAAGCATGTATTAGTGAATGTTTAATTGGATGTGCTTATGTAGGTTGTTGTATGAATCAACTACGTTAAAGGAAACAAGAGTAAAAGTAGTTTTTGGAAGAAGAAATTACGTTTATTGCGTATATCCACAGAGGTCTCTGTGTATGTATATGTGTATAGAGCAACGATTCAACGATATTGATACGCGGTATCCACCCTATGAACGCTTATAGCGAATGAGTTGGTCCGACGATACACGTGTAGCGAATGTTGAGCAAATGAGCATTTCGTAATAAGGCTCGCTTGCCGAATGCATTGACGGCATAAATCGGCGATTGCGAATGCAATCGTGGTTAACAACCAAGAGACAATGACTAAGCCACTAGCGGCTCCCTTACTTGTGGCTCCTCGAGCTTTATAAAATGCTCATATTCTATGTATTAGTGCATATTAGGGTATTCGATAATATTGTTTCATCACATTTGAAGTTGTTAGTCGATGTAAAGACTTTTATAAAAATAAGCTGGACTTCATATGTGAATCATACTCAAATTTGTTTTTTATCACCATTTTGTAAAAAAAAAGTTACATACCACTGATATAAAATTAAATTAAGTATTAAAGTAATTTTTAAAATTATATAACGTTTAGAGACTTAATTATATTAGTACTCAATAAATTAATGTATAGGTATGTAGTTATATGCATTGTTTAATTATTTTCATACTCTTGCATCATGTTGCTGCAGATTGTGATAAGTTTGTCAACTAATGGTTGCTGGTATTATTATATTTTACCCCCGAGATTGTATCAGAGGGCTTTACAGTAGCCGGGATGAAAATTGGACGAAGGGCGTGTCACCGCTCACTTTAAGGTGAAAACACATATCTCGGGACCCGGTCAACCGATTTCAACTAAATTCAGTACGTGAAATTCTTCTGACATCCCTGTGTCATAGCGCAAAAAATGAGCGCAATCGAACTACAATCTTAAATTCCGTTTTTTCACTTTTCAGTGCACTAATCAAGAAGCAATTAACATAAAACTTAGCACGAATAATACATTTGAAGTATGCCTTTTATGATCAAAAATTTTCAAAATCAATTAAAACCGAATATTTAGATCCCAGCAAATATTGTTTACGTTTTACCGCAAACATCGGTCAAAGTTTGAGATATATAATTGAAACGCAGAGAGAATTATTTCCTCATAATATTATGTGTGTGTCTTAAAAATTGTGTTGAATCGTGTCAATTCTTTCCTTAGCTCGTATATACCTAATATAAAGATTTTCGAACTTCCGTGTTTTACTCATAACAGTGTACATTTGTGCCTAAAATGGATAAAATTATGCGAATACTTGATCTAACCTAACCTATATATAACTGACATCAGGATCTTCGAACATCCGGCATATTGGTGCCGGTATGTCAGGTATCTTAATGAAACCCTGGGAATATTTTATTAGTTGACCAAAACGTGTGCTATTTGAATGAAACTAAATAGACAAGTTTCTTAAAAATTATGAGGTTTAGCGCTGAATTAGAAAGAAATTGGTTTAGACCTTGGCCTAAGCCTCATACCCATAATATATTGAAATCCGATCCTATGATCGACGCTTGCCACATTATCTCAATATATAACTTTAGTATCTCCGGTCGAGTTAGTATTACATATCACACGTGTCTAATTTGAAGATGTTTTTAATATAACTTTAGGTGTCGCGAACTAAAATATGGCAATAAAACTAAGTCCAAGTACATAAGACCAAAATTGATTGTATTTTATTCACGATTTCAACGAATAGTGGATGTTTAATTCTTTCGAAACATTCTCTTAATATAAAGTTTTACCCGCACCACGAATTTCACCGGCTTTGATCTTTGCAAGATGCAAGAGTGTGAAATGTTTGGTTACACCCGAACTAAGCCTTTCCTTATTTGTTAAATTTGTTAGGGTACCTTAACTCACTTCTCTTACAAACATCAATATTAAATATCTCTCTTATACGAAAAGTCTCTCTTCGCTTGTTTATCTCTACTTTAAATGCTGATGTGTGCTCGAATTTACTCCGCTGCAAAAACTCCTCATTTTGTGAGTGTGCGCCGTTCTTTAAGAGAAAAAGTCGGTGTTGAATCCGACTTTGAAGACACTGAGTAATACCAGCAAATTTGTGGTTTGTGTTGTAAATATATGCAAGAGTTGGAAAACATGTCACAAGGATGTTCTCTATGAAAGTATTTCTTTTAGCACGCGATTAACTCAATTTGTTTGCACCGCTTATGTCTTTTCATTACCTTTTTGTTAAATAACCTAACGTGTGGAAGATATTGGATTGATATTTTAAATGGCAATTTTTCAATTTTTTTGAAGTCTGGAGTTTTTTGAGAACGAAAACAAATATTGTAACCATACTGTTATTTTAACACATTGATTTAAAATTTATTTCAAAATCGTAATACTCATTTTAAATATTCTCACATTACGTTTCACATATACCACATATATAGTACATCACTAGGCAATGAATTTTGTACATGGATACAACTCCACTCGGTAAACATTTACAAAAGAAGAAAAGCTATTTGAGGCGCTTTCAGATAGCCCACTCCATTGAGAATGATATTTGAATAGACGCTGCTCTTTTGAGCGTTATCCTTTCACATGTCACTTTCAAAGGCTCATATTTTTTGTACGGGTGTATATTCTTAACTCCTATTAATTAGGGCACTTACATTGTACATAATATTAGAAATTCTAAATAAAATAATTAATGAAATTTGTCTTTGGTAAAATAATACTTTTATAAATATAGCACAACTCCCGGCCCGCTGTGTTTTCAATTGGAGTGTTACTACTTCTACTAAAGTCTCAATTCATTGCCTGTGCCTTCCGAATAGTTAAAGTAGTCAGTTGAATATTAATTATGTTGTATTAAGTAGATTTGCCACAATCTTATCTAGTTCAAATATTAACGCACATTCAAGAATTTATTGAGAGTTTATTTTGTTATAAATGCAAAACTGAATGCAGAACTGAAGTACAAAAACGCGAGTTCTGTGTTTAGAAAAAAGGACTCGGTAGCGGCTCTTACTTCGTTAAAAATTAAAAGTTTTGAATTATACAAATACACTGTAAATTAGGATATAAAAGTGTTATTTGCTACAGAGGATCGCAATAGATAGGGGCACATATGACCAAACAATTTTGAAAAAGTGGGCGTCGCCCTCTAATAAGTTTAATGTACACATCTCATAAATTACTAAAGATAGAACAACGAAATGTTCAGCGTAAATATTATATGAACTCCTAATGAGAGTGTGAAAATAAATTAAATCGGAAGATAATATCGCAACGCTATATGTATATCAATAACAAAATACGCCAGAGACATTAAATTTCATCTCCGAGCAGGTACGGGAGGGCTTTATAGGACTGAGTGTGCAAATTGAACGATTAGCGTAGCGCCGCCACTTTTAGGTGAAAAGACATATCTCGAGACCTACGCAACAGATTTTGACTAAATTTTGTGCGTAGAATTTTTCTCATATTTCTATATCACATTGCGAAAATTGGCAAAATCGGACTACAACCCCGCCTACTTCCCATATACGACAAAGTTAAATTCCACTTGATTCTTTCATTTTCAAGTACACAAATCAAGATGTAATAAATAGAACGAAATACAATTTTGCACTAAAAATTCCTGTAATGTATGCCAGCCGACGACCAAAAATTGTCCAAATCCAACCAAATCTGTTGAAGTTCCTAGGTACCGAATATATGGGCCCCGTTATCAATAGTTGACTTTTGCCCGAAAATATCGGTCAATGTGTGAGATATGCAAATGAAATTCAGACAGTACCCTTTCCTGATAATAGTTACTGGTGTATCAAAAATGGGTTGAATCGGGTCAATATTTCCCGGAGCCCTCAAATACCTAATATAAAGATTTTCGAACTTCCAGTTGACTTTATGATTAACAAAAAAATATCCTAAAGTTTAAGTTATCGCGATGAAAATTAAAGAACAAGTTTCACTCATAACAGTGTATATCGTTGTGCATAAAAGAGATACATTTGGCCGAAAACTTGACCTAGCCCCCAAATAACTACATTGAATACATTTCGAACATCTACTTGACTTTGTTCCGTACGATTGATGATTCTATGTAAGGTACCTTAATGAAACCCAGGGAAATTTTTTGGAGTATTCGGCAAAAATAGATAAAATCGGGTCGATACTACCCCCACTCCCATATGCTACATATAATTTCGTTTTTTTTTTAACAAATCTTATGCCGAATATGTCGGTCAGTGTATGAGTTACAGACAGTATAATGTATATATATAATTTATTGGACTCCGATCTGCTGGTTGACATTTTACACCTTAAGGTAGTTCCCTAGAATTGATTCCTCCAAGTTGCAAGAGTGTAAAATTTTCGGTTTCACCCAAATTTAGCCCCTCCTTACTTGTTTTTTATTAATATGCTGCGTATAATTAAATTAATAATTCACCAAGGAAATAAATTTTACCCAAAAGATAAAGATACATAGACATAATATTAAAAATCAGCAGATCATAAAGCTTTTATTTTATGGCAAGTATTATTCTATTGAAAAGTATTAAATACTCGTAAATACTATATGTACGTAATCGTTACGACTACGAGTTCTGATAATTGCTTTTAGTTTTTCTTCCATCGCCAACAGTAACACTTGCATTAACAGTTAGGCATTCATATCTATTCACCATAATTATACAATTTTCGTATAAATCATCAATCATTTTTAGTTCTAAAGGCATGCCGCCAGAATTTATCTATCGAAAACGTTCCAGTAAATCTTATGTTTGTGTACAGATGTATAAGTATATGTGTGAATGAAAGTTTTTATACGCATTATGTAAGTACATACTCTACGTAGCAACTTAAGGGGGTATTCTAGTCAAGGAATTAAAAAAAATCCAATTATTTTTTTTATATCTTCAAAGTTTAACTATTCAAGAATATGTGTACAAGCGGATTTTCAAATTATATTTCGGGTATAGCATTTTTCTGACCCGGATCCAAACTGGTTCGGCCGAACGGAAATTTTAAACGCGTTTTTCTCAAAACTGACTTTTTCGGAACGATACCCACGATTTCTCAGGTGATACTGGGCCGATTTACTAGAAATTTTTATAGAGTCTTCTTATAGGCTTGTCTATGGTTGGAACTAGCCCCATCCCCAAATTTTTACTTTTATTGTTTTTAAAAAATTCGAAATAGTCAGAAAAAGTGTTCCAAAAAAACTTTTTTTTAGGCAGTCGCCATTTTGTGAAAAAATTGTTTTCCCACTTTTTCGTAGTTCCGGCCATTGCGACATTATTCTAAATTAATAATCATTTTTTCTTTTTGGTTTCAGATAATAGGAGGGTTGAAATCGAGGGTATGGTCAGGTGGAAATTTTTAGAGACCCCCCACTTTGTCAGCTCATAATTTTTGAAATTTTTACTTTTTTATTTTTTAATTTTTTTCTCTACTCTTCTAAAATTAGCAAATAACTAATAAAAAAATTGATGGTAAAAATATTAATTGCCTTTTTTTTACGACACTTTAAAAATTACCTGAAATTCATGCTTCTAGACTAGAATACCCCCTTAAACATTTATTCAAGAGCAACTTTCTTATAATGATATTAGAACAAGATGTATGAATAAAATAAATTGTGGAATTCGAGAATTAAATTAATATCGAGATGTGAGATATTAACCCAAAATCAGAGCATTTTCTACTTGAAATTTTTTTTTTACATACTATGTGCAAATTGGGTGCCGTGCGTAATCTGTATCCAACGTTCCCTGTCCTCAAACTTCAAGAAATGTTTGAAGCAAATATTTATTTTTCAACAAACATAATGATTAAAGATTTCGACCAATTATTGTTTAATATTTCATGATATAAATGTGCGATAAAAATCTAAATTGAACAAGTAAGGAAAGACTAAGTTTGAGTGCAACTGAATGTTTTATACCCTTGCACCTTGCAAGAATCAAATCCAGGGAAATATGTACCTTAAAAAACGTCCACAATAGGATCGAAGCAATTTTATACATACATTTACTATATACATACATATGTACATATAACTTATACACTGCCCGACATATTCCGCATATGGTTCGTTAGAAAAACGAAAATCGTTATACATATGTAGTATGTGCCTCATCGATTCATTAAGATACCTCACATACAATCGGCAATCATAATGAGTAAGTCAGTCGAAAATCCCGATATTAGTTATCTTTCGCACAATTTAGGCACAAGTATACTCTGTTATGAGCAAAAGACGTTATGTAATTTTCATTGAGATAACTCAAATATTGGTCAATATAGAGTCGCCCTTAAGTTTGAAAATCTTTATATTAGGTTTATGGGGGCTCAGAGAAATATTGCTCCGATTCAATCCATTTTTGATGCACATGGTTAATATTGTCAGAAAAGGATTCTCCTTGAGATCTCATAATATTGGTGTTGAGCGAATTTGCGATATTACAGCTTGAGTGGTCTAGGAGATATTAAACTTGTTAGAAGGAGGGGCCAGAACCACTTTTTCAAAGTCTTTTGCCCATAGGTTCCCTTTGCTACTGCGATTCCCTGCGCCGAATTACAGGTTTATATCTTAATTTGGGGCATAGTTATGGCACCGTAAGTTTTCGGTTAGCGGCGTTTTTGGACGTTACGGCTGTCTGACTATTTACGTACTCGTAAGTTTTTTGTAATAAAGAACCCGCATACGGAGTGTCACGGAGATATCTAAATTTTTACTCAAGTTGCAGCTTGCACAGACGAACAGATAGACAGACAGTCAACCGTGATTCAACTTTTCTCGTCATCTTGATCAGTTTTAGGTGATACGTTCAACCGTTAGGTGAACAAAACTATTTACTCTGCAGTAACAGGTTTCAAGAGTATAAAATTCAGGAGAACAAGTGACCTTTTGTGAATTTATTTTACTTGTACTTATATAGCTAGATGCACGACAAATTAAGCCTTAAGTTGTTAGTAGTTCCATTGTGTATGCCACAGATTATTACCCAAGCCTATTTATGTGATAAGAAATATGGTATATATAGTGATTGATTTAATATCAATTTCGATGAAAAGTTATATAATTTTTATGAAATGAAAATAAATTACGTATTTCGGTGCGAATAAGACAAGTGCTCCGACTATTCCGATCTAATCCAAACTTCAACACATATTCCGATAATCGCCATACTTTGAAACGGAAATATAATTTTTTCGGTTGTTAGTTCAAAGCATTTAATCAATTAAAAACCATAACTATTATGAGAGATGTGTTCATAGTTTCATCTTAGGGATTTATTCAAGAAGTTCAATAGAATCAACATCTGATATAATTGCGAATAAATTGTGAACCAACAATGCAAACAGGAATATTTCACTTTTTTTGTGGAAAACTGAACTATTCTGAACGAGCATTAAATAAATTAAAATAACTCACAAAAGACTGCATCGTCGTGGCAACTCGATCGTTTTAATGATAACGAATATAACAATAGAATTAATGCATTTTCTTCGAAACAACTTTTTCTGTTTGTCCAAAACCTTATGTTCTAATGAACCAGCATTTTGCAAGTTCTTGAAATATTAATAAAAAAATATTTAATGTGAAGTGATTTGTATGAAATTAAGTAATTCAGACAGTAATACGAACAAAGATATTACACAGTGTGAAACATGTTCCCACAAACATACGTGTATTTTTGAACATCCGAGTACATAGCAAAACATATTTGCAACTAACAATAGTGGTCGTGAATATCCCTAATAGACAGTTGCTAATTCAAGGTGTGTATGAAAAGAGTTTTATATGTAAGTAAATATTTGTGAACAACTTTGTGACAGGTGTTATATTTTTTTTTTTTTTTTTTTTGGTAACGCAAATTATGGCTTTGTTAATATTGAAAACGAGTCAACTCAGACATCGTGTAAAAGAGTTTATACCGAATGGCATAATATTGTATCAATGCGATATATTTCTCCATCACAATTTTGGGCAAAACGACATTGTAAATATAAATAAATACATACCATACATACAAATAGCGCCAAATCAATCACAAATGATGGCTAAAATATGCAACGTGTATTTTTTTTTTTCATTTTGGCACCCTTAAAACAAATACCTTTAATAAGATTAATAATAATCAATAGCGACTATGCCTACCTAATAGTTCCACCTTAACCCATCAATTTACGTTTGATTTTATCATTATGAGCTTACGAAAATAGGATGTAACTTTCTACTTTTTATTGTTTGTTTGTTATTCCTTCGAACCATTTTGCTGCATTTGGTAGTCGGTCGGTTTATTGCTTAGAATAAATTATTGATGAAGAGCTACCCTTGGGCGCCAGTTGTGAATATTAACGTTAGCAGTGCACCTGGATATTTGTTGTATTAAGTGGCCATACTTTGCCTATAAATAGTAATAAACGTAATAATGTCCAACCACAAATGACCGGTGGCAGCCGAAGCACGTAGGAACGTGGTTAACACACTGCTCACTGACTCGCATCACAATTTCGTCACATGAGGCTTAACACATTCTCGGGTAACGCGTACCACTCTGATAAAGCGTACCTATTTCATATATACTTTACATACTTACATGTACATAAGTATAGACCAAATATAATTATTTTCAATGAAAAACTTTCTAATATTAGGAAATACTTGAGGCATTCGCTTTGAAACATCGTAGTTTGAAATATGTATCATTTCGGTTGAATATACAGTGGTTGTTCTGGTAGGTATGTATGCGAAGGGCTAAGTACGGCTGCAACCGAACATTTTATACTCTTGCAACTTGCAGGAATCAAAGTCAGGGAAATATTCGACATACGGTTTGTTGGAAAAACGAAAGTAATTATATCAAAGTCAAGTTCAAAAGTCAACTATAGATACTGGGGTCCACGTATTTGAGACCTTTTTGGTTGG
Source organism: Bactrocera correcta (assembly GCA_027475135.1). Taxonomy (NCBI): domain Eukaryota; kingdom Metazoa; phylum Arthropoda; class Insecta; order Diptera; family Tephritidae; genus Bactrocera; species Bactrocera correcta. Next base: position 2,838,866 of record CM050327.1, on the reverse strand, counting down.
ATTTGAACATTTTTTCGTAAAATTGTGGCACATCTCAAATTCACTACTCGTGTAACGTTTTATTAATATACATATATGTATATAATTCATTCTTGTGTGCTGGAAAGTGAAAGTTTAAAATATAATTTAGAATTGTGTTATAGGGGAAGTAGGCGTGGCAGCAGTTCGATTTGACCCACAATATAACTTAATAATGTCACAGGAATGTCATGTATCAAATTGGTTGAAATCGTTCCACGGACCTCAAAATATGTGATTTTACCTAAAAGTGAGCGTTGCCAGTTTGTGAAAATGGTCGCTATGGATTTATTGGAGGAGAGTGTTAGACTCCGTACAGCGACGAAGCGAGAAAGGTCCTGAGAGATAGCCATTTACTTTTGAGCACATGTCATCGATTTCATTGCCCGACATCATTATCGCGTAATCATCAGCGTACTAGCTAATAGAAATTCCATCTAGTGGTTGAGGGAGTTTCGAAATGTTCATATTAAACAGAGAGACAACACCACCCTGCCGAACCTCTTGTTAACTCTTCTCAATTTGGAATTTTTACCTCGAAACACTACGTATGATTGCCCTGGAGGGACCGTGGATTGTTTGATGTTCTCTAGTATGCTGTGTGATTCATTGTGTCAAATGCTTTTTACAAGTCCAACATTACAAGAATCGTCCTCTCGCACGGTGGTTTTGGTTAAAGCCATGCACTATCTTTGTGTTTATGGAGCTAAGTGATGTGCACTTTACAGATGTCATGCTGATGGTCTGCTTGGCTCAGGTGGTGCCTAATACCGGGTGTAGCAAGGCCTCAAATGTCTTCAGTTTGGCAGGATTAGAAGGTTCCAGTAGTTGAACCACTCTTCCGGCTTTCCACATATCGGCTTGCACTGACGGACAAATAGACAGACAGTAATCAAAATTTCAATTCGTCTCATCATCATGGTCGTTTAGATATTGTATATATACACATATATAATCCTATATCTGACTCATTTAGTTTTAGGTGTTACCAACAACGGTTAAGTGAAAAGTGTGATGGGTATAATAGACGCTGTTGAAACATGTATACTACTTGGGCTCAAAAGTCCACGCCTAACCGACAGATCGCGTCACAAACGTTGAACCTCTATCTTAGACCTAGATTATTAACCCTAACTAGGCTGTCATATGATTAGATGCATACATATGTATGTGTATGTTCGAAGTCATAACTAAGTGTGTAATGAAATTACTTTTACATAAACACATTTTATCAAAATTACTAAACAGTGCCGTTGTGGTGGTTTTAAAATGTGTCATCGTAACGATGAAAACATAATCCATATTTTACATAATTTATTAATTTGATTTTAATAATTTTAGTGTCATGTTATTAATAATATTTACCGCGACAATGTAAACAAATGAAAAAGAAATAAAGTGTAAATAATATGACACGAATGAGTAAACAATATAAAAGATATGTACACCCAAATGTACAGGGAACACTCCACCTTATAGGACCCATACACGACACATATGTGCGTTCGATCGGTGTGAATTCGTTTCGCCCATACACGACACACAAATCCATTTTGCGTTCGTTCTTCACACAGTTAACATGTGCGACAGGCAAGCGGAACATTTTTTCGAATTTATTTCTAATGTAGCACTTTTATCTACTCCTTTGTATTTCGTTAATAAGTTATTCCGACTTTTATTTTTCTCAATTTTATTTTTATATTTATCACTTTTCGTTTGCCAAATTGCTAATTCATTTTTTATAAGATCAATAAATTCTGATACGAAGCTTCAAACTATGGATTTTTTTTATTTTTTGCTTAAATCTCTTTTAAAAATGTCTAAGAATATGTCCACAAGGTTATTGATGGGAATTCCAAATATTCTCGAAGCTAGAAGGGAAATAGTGACCGAGCGCCTAGCAAATATGCATAAGAGCGCTTGGGCAAATAGCGAAAACTTTGAAAGCGATTTCTCGGTTTTTCACTTTTACGATTGTTCTTAATTGACGGACAGGATAGAAAAAACTAAACGTTTTATGGAATTGATGCAAAGTTTATTATCTTTGGCATTAAATTATCTTCTATTTAAACTAAAAAAAAAACTAAGAAAAGTCAAGTTTAAACCATATTTTTAAACAAAATAAAGTAAAATTTTTTTGATCAAAGACATAATTTAAAAAATTTTAAAATTTTACACTTTTTTAAATTTCTTAGTTTACTAGAAGATAAATTATTAAAAATTATGAATCTCTTTGAATTTTTTGTTCGATAGAAATTGCGACCTGCATCCTGCCCTCCGTCTGAAAAATGCACATGCGAGATGCATCGGGCAATTGCTTCCCAAAGCGGAATATCAAAGATTTCGTATCCAAAAAATTTGTGAAAGATGTTCAATATGTTTATAACTATAAAGCTTAAAAATTTTGTTCACCTTAACGGTTGTATGTACATAAAAAATCCAAACATGGAGGTATATAAATTACAAGATGACAGACAAGTTGAAATCGGTGTATCTGTTGTCGGCCGTCTGAAAAATGCACATGCGAGATGCATCGGGCAATTGCTTCCCAAAGGCGGAGGTTGTTCTGATGAGTAGTCGAAAAAAGGTGAAAACAATCGAGATATGTATTGATGGGCATACAATAAAATCAAGTCCACATTTAAAATATCTTTTAGTAATCCTAGATCAAAGACTTTTGTTTAAGCAGCACTTAATAGCCACACACACCAAAGCGGCGAGGTCCGTGTCGGCAATAGCGAGAATAATGCCCAATATGCGAGGCCCCAGACAACTAGTCAGAAAGCTGCTGACAAGTATCAGTAGCTCCATCATTCTTTACGCGGCGCCAATTTGGATATCTGCTATTAAACATAGCTCATATATGAGAGGAGTTGCTTCGTTCCACAGACTGGCGTCATTGAGAACTTGTTGTGCATTTAGAACAGTGTCGGATGATGCAATCCATGTCATATCTGGAAGACTCCCTATAGACATAGCAGCAGAGCGTTGCTCATCAGTTCGAGACATGAGGGCTAGCAGCCAATATAAGCAAGAAATGGAAAAAATCAACGAGAAATGCCTCCAAAAATGGCAGGAGAGATGGAATACCTCAACGAAAGGAAGGTGGACCCACTCTCTGATACCCAATATTAGAGAATGGGTTACGCGGGATCATGGGGAGGTGAACTACTATCTCACACAATTTCTATCTGGCCACGGCTGCTTCAGAAGCTATCTGTACAAATATAAGCAAGTGGAATCTCAACTCTGCATTCATTGTGAAAACTATATTGAAACGGCAGATCACATACTAGTGGAATGTGTCCTCTTCCAAAAGGAAAGAAAAATAGTTTCAGATAAAGTAGGAAAGCCCTTACCCATACGTTCAAGGGATGTGGTAAAATTTATGCTAACATCTCACCTAGCATGGGATATGGTGTGTGGGATATAGGGATAGGATAGATAGCATATATTATGCAAAGGCTGCGTGAAGAGGAAATCACGGTAAGACCGAGAGTGCAGTCCCGAGAAGCTGCAAACGTATGACAAAATAAGAAGATATACATATAAAAAGATATGTTATATATATACTTAAACCTGCCCTGCGAAGGAAAGCCTATAGGTAATTCCGCAGGGAAACACAGGTCTGTGGGCAAGGGGGTGCTTTAGCACGTATGCGCTGTATGCGAATCGGGCATAATTGTTGGTACGGGCCAATAATATCTTTTGAAGATTTACACCCACCTTTGGCGTATCCATAAAAAAACAAAAAAAAAAGATAAATGCTATTGCAAAATGTCATAATTTACATAATTTTTTATTTACATGTTTCCAACTAGCATTGCTGAAAAACATCTAAAAACTTATGTGTATAGAAAAAAATTTCAAAGCAAGCAAAATGTAAATGTGTTACTATAGAGTATAATAGTTTTGTTCACCTAACGGTTGTATGTACATAAAACTAATCCAAACAGATATAGGGTGCACATAAATGATCAAGATGACGAGACAAGTTGAAATCAGTGTGACTATCTGTCTATCCGGCCGTAAGTCCGTAAAATGAAACTTAAGGAAAAATTAAGAAATCTTAATGAAACTTGTTACACATGTTTCTTCGTAAAACAATAATGTGGTCGTAGATGGGCGTAACCGGATCCCTACTAAGCCCACAAAACGCCATTAAACGAAAACTTATAAAGTGCCATAATTAAGCGCTCAAAAAATATATCGAACTACAATTTTCCACAGGGAATCGTAAAACACTAAAGCACAATAACCAAATTTCAAAAATTTCCCCCCGGAAAAAAAAAAATCCCCCTTTAAAAACAAAAAAAAAACCCCCTAAAACGAAACAAAAATGGGTTAAATTTAAAATTTTGTTTTGGGAAAAACCCGAAAAGGATAACCGGGGGGAAATTGGCTACATTTCCTATAGCTCAATTTTAAATTCCAGTTGATTCTTTCACTTTCCAGTACATAAATCAACTCCCATATTTTTCTGAAGGAATTTCTCGAAGTTAGATTCTTACAAGTTGCAGGAAAACAAAATGTTCGGTTACATCCTAACTTAGCCCTTCCTTACTTTTTATGGTTAGTTTTAATCAAACCTATTAAATGATGACATGTAACTTGAGTAAAACTTAAGATATAATATATTGATACATATTACGTTAAGAATTAAATTTCACGTTCTGCATGATACCGAATGGTCTCATTGGAGCCGGTGTTGAAATTGGGCAATGGGCGTGACATCGGCCACCTCTAGCTGAAGTCCGATATATCTCATAATCCTATTAAACCGACTTCAATCTAATTTTGCGAATAATATTATTTTAATAGTATTACATCTTATGAATGGTTAAGGATTGTGGATGTGACAATAGTCCTACTCCATCCATCTACAATACCAACCTACGTTTAATACCCAAAGGTCACGTAAGCCAGTTCCAGTGCACTTAAACGCTTTGCTTAATAGTCATCATTCAATAAATCGACATGACCAACAGAAATTAAGAGAAAATATGATTTATATCAATATATTATATATCCTTCACCAACCGCTAAACAATTCCTAATACAAATATACATATTTATTATCGGTGCACATTATTGTCTCAAAAAACTCTTAATTAATTTCAATCTAGCAATTTTAGTCAATCGATGCCATAAGTAAGAGTGCTTGTACTAAACTAAAAATTTGAAACTGAGAATATTTGAATGAAGTACGCAAACGAGAAAAAAATGGTAATTTCAAAACAAATTCTCTTTTCTAATTCTTAATTATATGCTTGGATTATTATTTTTTATTCGGTTTGCGGGACTAAATTATTATTTTTTAAACCGGAATCATAAACTACTGTACTATATTAATCGAAGGTTAAAACTCCTTTCGTTTGCTGTATTTCCGATTTGTTTTAAACTGATTTTTTAAGACAACCGTTTTTCGTTTCTCTAAGCACCCTGTCATAAAGTACAGTCAAAGAACGTATAATATAGACAGAGAACGTTTATAATACAGTATTAAAATTCGCATACACAGAATTCGAATTCGAACACTAAACCAGAGAAGTGTATTTAAGTGTACCAAGCGCCATCTGTTGTTTACTAGATGCAACAAAGACATGATATGACGCTCTTAGATAAGCAAAAATATTATAATTGAACTTAAGTAGTGTTTTCTATTAACCAAGTAGAGTTTCATTTGAATTGAAACATTTTGTTTTAACTTCATTTCAAATATATGTAGATATATAGTATATTATCAAATAATACCGTATGTACGTATTGCTGTCTTTCTTCCAAAACTATATAAATAATTTTATACTCAATACAAAACTTGCATGTTCACCTAACGGTTGTACGTATCACCTAAAACTAATCGAGATAGATATAGGGTTATGTACATATGTAAGTATAAATAATCAGGCCATTAACCGAAAACCTATAAAAAGCCATAACTAAGCACCAAATTAAGACATAAAACTCATATTTGGCACAGGGGATCGCAGAAGCCGGGGGCAGCTGTGGGAAAAAAATTTAAAAAATTAACAATGGGAGTGGCACCGCCTACTTTTTAGTGAAATCCCAAAATTTGGTATGTAGTATTTCTTTCCCATTTCTTTGTCCCGTTGTAAAAACGCGAAATCGGACTACAATCACGCCTAATTCAAATATAGCTAAACCCATTTTTGACATACAGACTAACCATTATAAAAGAAGGATTATCCTTTAATTTTAATTATATACATATATTACACATTGACCGATATTCTCGATTAAAAGCCTACTATAGGCACCGGGGTCCAAATATTCGGTACCTATGGGCTTGAACAGTTTTTGTTGGATAGAGTAATTTTTTCCATTTTTTTTTTTATCCAATTTTTGTTTCCTTATACCCTTAGAATTAATGTAAAACCCAATTTACCGTTGATTTCGGTCGAACTACTCACGAAACGCCAAGCAAAATTTATCTAAAAAACCATTCACGTACCTTTTAAGAATAACATGGGTTTTTGTGTTTCAGATTATCCAAACATGAGAAATCTCATTCACCCAGCCATTTCTTCGACAAATGTCATCAAAAAATTCCGAAAAATATTGTTTATACACTCCACGATATACGTCATGATAAGTGAAAAAAGTTCTATTGTCGAATAAAAATTTCTATGAAACAAAAAAATGTGAAAAAACAGACCAGATTACCCTACTGACCCTTTAAACAATTTTTGGTCATAAGGTAGCATACACTAAAGGCATTATTCGCGCAAAGTTTTATCCCGTTATATTAATTGCTGCTTGAATTTTGTACTGGAAAGTAAAAGAATCTAGTGGAATTTAAAATCGTGCTATATTTGAATTAGGCGTGGTTGTAGCCCGATTTCGCCCATTTTCGCAGTGTTATATATAAATATGATAGAAATGTTACATACCCAATTTTGTCGAAATCGGTTGGTCAGGTTCGCATCTATAGGGTTTCACCAAAAAGTGGACGATGCCACGCCCATCGTACAATTCACTCAATCTTTTATAAAGCCACCTTCCAGAGGGTATGAGAAGCCTCTGGAAGATAAAATTTAATGTCTGTGGTGTATTTAGTTATTGATATTGATTGCGCTTTTAGTAGTTTTTAACAGTACCGTTATATAGAGAGTGAGCGAGGTTATCCTCTGATTTCATCCATTTTCACACTGTCGGTAGAAGTTCTTATTAGATTTGTACTCAGTAAATTTGACTGTGTAGATTAAATGGTTTAGGAAATATATACTTTAAGCTGATTAGAAAGCGGGGCCATGCCCACTTTTTTTAAAAAAATTTAAATAGTTTTGGTGATCGACTAAGTTGCGATGAACTTTTCGATTCACTAAGAGCAGTTACAATTAAAACTACAAGTCTCGACATTTTTGTTGCGATAAAAGGAAAACTTAGACGCCTCAACAATAAAACTTTATTTGTCCTCAAACAAGACGTAACAGCTGCAAATAACCGTATAGCTCAAAATATTTTTAAATCTAAAATCCCAGAATCCATGAAGACTATTCTAACATTTAGGAATACAAACACTTTAGAAGAATGAACATCCTATTTGATCACCTTCGACTAGACAACCAATAACTTTTCACACAAAACAGAAATGGACAAAACTCATCCAAACGAAACAAATATAAATGTAAACAGAAGTACAAACAACAAAATTTTGCAACACGAAACGGAAATAACAACCGTTTTCCATTACCAGAGCCAATGGATATAAATGTTAATTTTTCAAATACTGGAACTAATGACTCGAATTTGAATCAACAAAACCTACAACCATGTTTCGCAACACAAAGAGCTTATAACCATTTTAATAATACTTTCATGAATACAGATACTAACTACAGGGCTTACAATCAAAAGCCTTTTGAAAATTTTCAACCTTCAGCCACGGAGAACTTCCATATATAAAAGTAAAAACAAAATTAGGACACATACAAGTATAACTAATAGGTCGAGTATACACGGGTGCAACTAACGTAATTTTAAATCCTGGCATATGCCATGCTAAATGGATTCAGAAGATAAACCCCCTCTACATAAATACATTACAGCGTAAGATCTGTATACTAAATGAAAAAGCGACAATCAAAGCTTTTGCAGAATTGGGTGCAGGACTCAAATCGAATTCTACATTCGTAACTAAATTTTATAATTTTTATGACGGTTTAATAGGCAACAATTTATTTAGACCTTTAAAAGCAAGCATAAACTATGCGTAGGGTTACCATATTCCCTGATTTGTCAGAGAATTCCCTGATTTTGACCTTCGGACCTGATTCCCGGGTTTTCGTGAAAATTCCCTGATTTTCGTGAAAAATGCACTGAATTCCTGGTTTCCTCCTGAATCTGCAATTTTTTTTTTAATTATTTTTTTTTTTTTTGAGCAAGTGCGTGAAAAAGGTGGGCAGCACAGCGTTTTAGTCTCCTTGGGCGTTTATGTGGTTTGTTACATATGTTTTTGTGTGGTTTTTTGCATGTGCAACGGGACTGATTTTGACTGCGACCGATATGGTAACCCTAACTATGCTAGTAACTACGCAGTACTCTCTCAGGATAACGCGAGTCGTACTCTTTAATGAACATGAAATTAATTATACTTGTAGTACTATAGAAAAGGAACTTCTAGCAATCGTATGGGCAACTAAATAGTTTAGACCATATATCTTCAGACTCATTAAGGAACCTAATTCAAAACTTGTCAAATGGCGACTAAAATTATCCGAATTCGGCTATGAAATAAAATACAAAACGGAACGAAGAATAGCAACGCAGACGCGTTATCTCGTATTGAACATGAATCAATGAATGAATATAAATGCGTTAGAATCCGATCCTTTGACAATTTTGAGAGACGTCGTCTCCACTAAATCTTTTCAAAAATCAAATAATTATCGAGAAATTTACATCAAAATCCATGAGAATAAAAAACAAGTCCATTTTTAAGAACACAAGAAAAATAATCCAACTCAAGCAGTTAGATAGAAATACGAGTACTACCCTACATAACAACCATTTTAACCCTACACAACTAAGCACAATTTTAATCGGCGGCGCATTTTTAGAAATTTTAAGGCTACCTATGAGAAATTATTTTTTAATAATAGCGATTTTAGAATTATAATATGTTTTACTTTGTAACTTAGAAAAATATGATAGGAAAGCTTCTGAAATACCCTACAAAATGACCGAAACGCCATCTAAACCTCGTGAAATTATTCACATTGACGTTTTCTACACAAAGGGAAAACAGCTTTTTATAACAATAATTGATAAATTTACAAAATTTTCTGTAGCCTAAGGGAAGAACGTGGATAGAATTTCAAACCAAATTATTGCTTTATCTCAGCACTTACGGTAAAATTTAGAAAATCGTTGTTGATAATGAACTAAAGCTATACCAATGCAGGAATATTATAACACACTACACTTCTAAACGCAATCGTACTTCAAAGGCAGATACTGAGAGATTGCACAATACAATTAATGAACATATTAGACTTTTGAGGCATAACAAAAGAACCCAACATGAAACAGCAGATGAAAAGATTTTCAGGGTAATAGGTTTTTATACTAAGACTATACACAGTGCATGAAGGCAAATACCAAATGATTCATGATATAATATTGAAGAAAAAAGAAAGGTACATACTTAGATTAAATACAGATAGAAAAGACGTTGATATTCAAGAAGGTACGAACTTTATAAAAGAAATTAGAGGCGGTAAAAATAATAGAAAATATAGAAAAATAAATACTAATATAATCGACGAAGAACGTTTAAAGGACACTGGATTGAAATGTTATAAAACACATGTGAAACAAAATAAAAAATATCAAGATAAAGACAATCCCGATATTAAAGCTAACCGTCAAGCAAACGAATATACACCTTTTCAGATGATACCCTATATTATAATTATATTTCTCACAGTCACGGACGTACAGTCTATCGATATACGGGATTTGACTAACAATAACGCGATCAAGACAGGAGAACTGAAAGTAATGGACCAATACAACAAAAACTTCCACGTTGTTAATATAACTGCTATGTGACTGTATAAAATTTAATTTAATTTTCGAAAATATACAAGCAGTTAATGCCAGCACGGTCGAAACCATGACAATATCAGGCACTTATTATTTTAAAAATTTTGCGCATTTAAAAGGGACTGATAAATGTACTGGGAAAAGGGCAAAGCTAGGTACTATGGACAATGAAGACAAACTTGAAATAAACAAGTGACTGAAATCCCCATATAAAAACGAAGAATACTTAACTAACCAAATTAATAACCTTACCTTTTTAAACCATTTCATAACTTCTCAAATACAAAACATTATTGAACACAGAAACCAAAAACAAATTTTAATATTACCTGAACAAATTTAAAAATTTTTGCAAAACAAAATAGCATCAATATCGGACGAAATAACATTTATAGAACAAATTTACCAAATGAACAATGACACCTCACTTTTACGTGACCATATCGACGACATTGGACAAATAATATTCTCTAGCAAGCTAGGAATAATTCCAACTTGACTTTGACAGCTACAGAGAAATTAAAATAATCGTCGCCTTTCAGGACAATAATATTATAATAATTCTTCAGATTCCACATTATTTAAAAGAAATACTATCGAAAATTACATTTGAACCAATCCCCAATGTAAAGAATAAATCAATTATACTAAACACTTACGAAATATTATGTATAATGTAAATGTTAAAGACAATCTAAATAAAGATTTAATTAAAGAATCTAATAAATGTATTTCAAATATTTTAAATTACGAGGAAGCATACTGCGATATTCAAACTCTGCAAGAATTAACCGTAGTTGAAATTCTTCCTGGTATACTAATATTTAAAACTTCAATTCTAAAATTGAACATAATTGCAGCAAAATAAGTACTAAAATTAGCGGAAATTTTTTTAATCAAATTCGAAAATTGTGAAATTGACACAAGCTATAAAACATTCAGAAATGTTGAATTTAAATTTGACGATCAATTTATTCTACCTAATGTTATAACAAAAACAAGTAAGGAAGGGCTAAGTTCGGGTGTCACCGAACATTTTACACTTTCGCATGATAAAGTGATAATCGATATTTCATTATCCGTCATTTACATATTTTTTTATTTTGCTGTAAAATTAATTAGATTACATCAATTTGTGTACTTTGAGTATTGAATTGTATTTTAATTTATATGTATGTATTATACAGAGAAGGCATCAGATGGATAATAGATGGAAATAGCGGTATATTGGAAGAAGGCGTGGTTGTGAACCGATTTCACCCATATTTCGTACATGTCATCAGGGTGTTAAGAAAATATTATATACCGAAGTTCCTGAGATATGGTTTTTGGTCCATAAGTGGGCGACGCCACACCCATTTTCAATTTTTAAAAAACGCCTGGGTGCAGCTTCCTTCTGCCATTTCTTCCGTAAAATTTAGTGTTTCTGACTTTTTTTGTTAGACGGTTAAAGCACTTTTAGTGATTTTCAACATAACCTTTGTATGGGAGATGGGCGTGGTTATTATCCGATTTCTTCCATTTTTGAACTGTATATGGAAATGCCTGAAGGAAACGACTCTATAGAGTTTGGTTGACATAGCTATAGTAGTTTTCGAGATATGTACAAAAAACTTAGTAGGGGGCGGGGCCACGCTCACTTTTCCAAAAAAATTACGTCCAAATATGCCCCTCCCTAATGCGATCCTTTGTGCCGAATTTCACTTTAATACCTTTATTTATGACTTAGTTATGACACTTTATAGTTTTTGGTTTTCGCCATTTTGTGGGCGTGGCAGTGGGCCGATTTTGCCCATCTTCGAACTTAACCTTCTTATGGAGCCAAAAAATACGTGTACCAAGTTTCATCATGATATCTCAATTTTTACTCAAGTTACACGGACGGACGGACAGACAGACATCCGGATTTCAACTCTACTCGTCACCCTGATCACTTTGGTATATAAGTATAACCCTATATCTGACTCTTTTAGTTTTAGGACTTACAAACAACCGTTATATGAACAAAACTATAATACTCTCCTTAGCAACTTTGTTGCGAGAGTACAATTACAGAAAAATCACATAATTCTCTTAATTTAAACTTGGAATCATTATGTTTAGAACAGATTGAAGAACAAAAAAATATTCAAGAAATACAATATCAGAATAAGAAATCCACCGCCATTTGTGGTAAGCATAAACATATTAATTTTTTGTACTATTATAATGTTAGTAATATTTACAATATATAAGACAATTAAAAAACTGTCCATATTACATATTTCGTCGGATCCTCAATCTAACGGCGGGGTTGTTATAGCAAAACGCTTTAATATAATACTCTAAAAACAATATAAATTCATAATTAGCACATCTTAAATTGCACTTCCTACTTACACTTGAACCTGCATTTCCGGCAGGGAACCTGCATTCACGAACCAACTGACCAAATACGCAATGTAGGCATAATACATATTTATTAATATAGTATATAATACTTACTAGAATTAAGTAAATTTAAGGAAGAAAATAAAGTTATTTTTGAATAAAGAAAATAAAATTATTTCAATAAAAAAGAGATATATATTTTAGATAGATTGTAAAAAAATCAGTCATAAGTGAGAAAACATAATTGTTTTTATATAAATTGTTATAGCAATCTTAATACTGCTCTGAGCATTCTTTAATTGGATCCTGGTTTAAAAACTTACTTTCTAAATCAGTGACCTTTTCTAACCGTTGTAGAATAAGACTTGTGTTAAGTCTACTGCAAACATCTCTTCCTGCTTCGCTTTCATGCTGGTTATTGTTTCCATCTACTATCACATGAATTATGAATGAATGAGAATCTTCAAAATATTTGATGACATATCGAATGATGAAATCTTTAAACTTTTATATTTGCTACAATGTAAAAGGGAGTTCACCTGTATACATACTATATATGTATACTCGTTGCTTAATTCAAACAGCATTTACCATAATTTATGTAAGTAATTAATTTCTGTAGCTTAACTTTCGGAAACTTTTGGTTGAATGATGCTTCTAAACAGGTTAACCACCAATTTGTACATAGCATTCAAATAACATTTTCACTTCCCAGCATCCTGGAATGCATCGCGTTGATGCTTTTAAGCTGTTTGGTTTATTTTGGATGTTAGCATGCGGGTACAAATGCATACACACATATCTACATATACAAGCAGGAAACGGTGTGGCAGTGAATGCAGAGGAAATGCAAATAAAACGTGAACATTTAACTAACATATATTTAAGTGAGGAAGGCATTTAAATGTAGCTATATAAAATTTATTATACATACGGTGGTTTCACAGAGATTTTTTTGGAATCTCCAATACTAATAAATGTTTACATTGATGTGCATACAAATGTATGTACGTTCACATTACTACACATGATTTGTGTTTTCTACTCATATTCATCTAAACTTGCTTTTTTTTTAATTATGGTGTTTGAAAGTATTTAATCTAGCTTAACGGTGCATTTCGGAAAAGCAGGCATACATTGGGCTTCTCTAACTAAATGAAAAGCACTTGAAACGATTAGTTGAAATTTTAAATTTCGTACCATTTTAGAGCATTGGAGTGTCTCATTAGTTGCTTCTGTAAAAGCTCTTCTTAGGCGTAATTTTCGGCTCTCAGACAATGTTCGGGGCATTAGAAGAACACCCTAGAGAAAAATTTTTGGTAAAACTTATGTGTCTACTAATTATGTTCATATTAAATTCACATATCTATATGGTAAGGTTATGTGTATGTACTGTTATGTCTATAAAAAAGAAAAAAAAGGTAAATATAATAACCTCAGTAAACTTTAATATGAATATATGAATGAATGTTTTTATTTTCAGCATTCCTCACATCAGTTTTATTTGGTTGTTAAGGAATTATCTCAAGTTGTCTGTACTTTTCAAATATTTAACAAACGAAGCGCTTGACATATTGCAGAGTAATATAGACGGGCGAATGTTTGTTTACGTTTGGTTCTCTAAAAACCTTGTTGGTAGACACCTCTAAGGAAGCCTCTCCGAATATGAGCTCCTAATTGTACCGGGAAGGTCCTCCGCCTAAAGGTTTTCAATTTTTTTTTACTGTCAGATAGAAGAATTTGTATTATTATTATTATTATTTCAACGAAAAAAATATTAAAAATTCCAAAACTCCTAGTTTTGTAGGAAATTTATTTTTTGTTTTTGCGTTGATTTTTGACGATGAGTATCTCGAAAACGCTTAACCTAACACCTGTAGAACAGAAAATTTCCTAAAAGACTATGACCGTTTAAAATGATGTTTTTTTCATTGAAATATAAAATTCAAAAGACAAAACAAATCTGTCTTAAAATAGTCAAACTTCAACCGTTAATATCTTCCAAACGGCTAAGTTTACGATAAAACCTGTGGAGACCATTTTCTAGAGCATCCAATTCCCTATAAAATCTATGAAATGAAATATTTTTAAAGTAGTTGGAAGCAAGATTCCCGGAAAACGAATACGGCTCTATGAACTAACGCTGAGCAATACCTAAAGCTCCGTCAGGATCGGGAAGGAACTCTGCGAAGCGTTCCAAATAAGATTTCAGACAAGTTAGTTCTACTTTCTCCAGGTTGGACAAGGAACCGATGCAAATGGCGTGGGTAAGACAAAATATCTCCTGCTATTAAATAAACAGTCGTCGCACTCGCTACTTGGCGCTCACGTTACTTTTGACAGTTATTACTTCGAACTTAACTAATTTCGTCTATCTTAGAATCAATATTAACACCAAAACCAAAGTTACCTTTAAAGTCCAACACAAAATAACTCTTGTCAATTGAGAAGTAAAGTGCTCTCTCGAGGCATGGGCGATGACAATAGCTGATTAATAGGCGTTTCGAGTTTTCGAGAGAAACGAAGAGGAAATCATTAACTCCGTTGGAAAAATCAGGTGGAAAAAGACCTGGCTACACTTGGAATCTCTAATTGGCGGCAAATGGCGAAAAGGAAGAACGACTGGCGCTCTGTCGTAAACTACCATAAAGAAGACGTTGAAAGCGATATTTGTATCGTGTAAGAAAAAAATTTGAAACCGTACGCGGATCATCTTCCCATTACAATTAAGAACTCATACTTGGAGAGTATTTCTTAGAGGTGTCTATCAAACAATTTTTCAAAGTACACACCCTCATATAGATTGTAACGACAAATGATGAACTTTCAAAAAATAAAAATTCAAAAATATTGAATACAATAAATTGGCTTTGGCTTTAGGCTTATCTAGAAGTACAGAATTGCATAGTTGAAGAAAATCAACGAAATGGAGAGAGTTAATCTCAGGGCGAAAATATGCTAGGAGAGAAGAATGAATTTGAAAGCAAACTAACTTACAAAAGTATAGTGTTTGCATAGAGTTTAAGGACAGCTATGTACATATATATATGATAATTTCAATTTCATTAATTATAAATTTATTTGGTATTAAAAATAATACACTTATACATATTTATTAAGAAGAACAAAACTACATTCGAATTATGTAAATATATAAAATCGTGTCACTTCTTATTTAAAATTCACTGTTAGAATTGTTACTGATAGGATATATTATTCCCTTACTTCGTTTAACCTTTTTAATGCATGAGTAGTGTTTAATGCGAAATATGACATGCTTACATAATACATTTTACAAAACATTTAAGTATACCTTATATGATTTTTATGTATATTAACACTCGTATATACAAAATATAAAATTGTAAATATGAGCATGTATGAGTTTTATTCTTATGCATATTCCTTTGAAAGTATGAACCCTAGCGTGCAAATGGATAAAGACTTAGATCCGTACTTACATAAATACAGCTTGTTTGATTACCTGTTTAAATGGTCGCATGCCCCCGTTAATGCGTAAGGAATCGGCAGCTATGCCTGCAATTCCATCGGTCGCACTATCTCGCAAAATCTTCAGTGACACGTTCGGAACTGTGTGCGAGTGTCCGCAAGAGCTATGTGCGCCACAACAAATGGCTGTGGTACTGGACTCTGGCTGAGAGCTTTGACGGATTATGCGAGATCCATTCGTAGGCGACGAAGTAACTAAAAGAGACGGTGGCGCGTGTTGTTGCATCGCCGAACTAGAAATCGACAGGTTACCCTGTTGGAAGGCACTTTTGACGCTGTCTTTCGATGTTGAGCGGTCCATGCCGGCACTAGCTGTAGTGGAGAGAGGCGTAGTTGATGCTCGTCGACTACAGTTACGGCAAGCGCGACAACGATTTTGAGCGCTTGTGGGAATACCACAAGAGAGGTTCTGATATGACGATGTTCCCAAATTTGGATTACTTTGAGGATTAACATACTCTTGTGTCTGATACGTATTCAAATTCGTTATTGATATGGTTGGTTGAGAAATTTGTTGTTGAAGTTGCGATCGCGAGTTCGATTGTTGTACTGGTTGCTGTTTTAAATGGTTCGACTCCAATTTTTTGTGGGTCGCTTGTTGTTTATTTGGATTATCTTCATGTACTTCAATATCAGGTACTACTCCCGGTCGTAGTCCCTGTTCGATGTCGTCATCTCCCCCAACACCGCGTACGCTTTCCTCTGATCCAAGACGAGTTTGTTGGGATAGCTGAGGACTCGTAAGATAAGTGGAAGTACGATCTTGGCGTATTAACGTTGGCTTGCCGGTCGAGGAAGAAGTCATGCTCGTCGATGTTGGTCCATTTACTGAGCTCATTTTTATATGTCGTAATACGGAGGACTTACATTTTGGCGTTTTGGATACAAGCAGTGAATCAGTTTCTTCAGAGCTGACATAACCTGAATTTGTGCTTTCGGCTAGCTTTTGAATGGACATCTGTAAATTAACAAAAGCATAAAATATCATGAAATTTCAAACAAGGAGTTTAAGATTTTTCCACAAGTGTTGACAAAATATACATAATTAGTTCCGATCTTCTATTTGAGATTTAGACCTTCTTTAGTACAAGTAATATGTACACCATACATATTGTTGTGCCTTATGATCGATGTGTATTAAAAACAATTTTCATTTATTACTTTGAATAATTTAATTGCTATAAAGGTAGCAATAAGCTTAAATTTAGATCAATCTAATAATCATGTATAAATATTTATTAACAACAGACATAGTTACGAAAAAAATCAAAATAGAAACACAAATCATAACTATTCAAAAAACATGAACTAACAAAATAAAAAACTTCTTTAAGAACTAACTTTTTATCGATATTTTTTATTGCATTTTCTTAGAGTATATTCTTTTAAGAGTATTTCTTCCATTTCATTTCATAGAGATCTAAGCACCAGAACCAAAGTTACAGTTGACAACAGCGCGCTTCTCCCATATGCCCCCGAGTACGAGCTACAATATCTCAAATTTGAACGAAGGATTTTTTTATTTAAACAAGAGGTTTTTTTTTGGAACGAAAAAACTGAATTTTTAGACCCACAAAAATCGATGTTTTCAGTAAAATCATCACCACTTGCGTAAAAATGTTTTTTTCGTCAAATCCTTCGAATGATGCATAAGCTAACGAAAACTGTTCTTTTATTTGAAGAATGCAGAAGCAGATGAACCATCACCTACTGTCATGCTCACCGCAATGCGTGTAAGAAAAAAAGCGTATCGGTACAACAGCTGTAGCACCAACAAATGGCCACATTTCTCACTGAAAAATTACATTTAACAACTTTAAACATATATAAAACAAATAAAATAAAATCCCGTCTTTGTTATCCCACTACTATCATTATGATTTCTAACCGTTGCTTTTAAAGATAATATAAATGGCGGGAACTATAAAATTTTGAAAAATTTTAATATCAAATAATATCGGTGTCTACTTTCTCTAATCCCTTGAGTCATATAACGAATTCAGTTCCTCGTATTATAATTACACTTAGGCATTACGCTAAACATTTCGTTTATATCTTGAATATTTTCGTTCTATTCAAGGAAGAATGTAGTTACAGATTTATGGAGTCATACAGTGAACATGATATAGGACCACATTTATCTTACAAACTTTGGGAAATACTGAAAGAATACAAATAAAAACAACTTAGACCCAGAAAAAATTACAGTTTTGCGTCATGAGTATTCTAAAGGAAAATCCACAGAAAAAGATGTGAATATGGGCATTACCGCTTCGGGTAGCTCACTGGCTCTTCACAACAGTTTAAGGGCCCATTTATATCCAATAACATGGACTTTCGACATTCTTTATAATTGAATATAAATTCGGTACCAAATATTGTTTTCCCTTCCAGAGAAAAGTGGGAAAGGGGTGAGGTGGACAAGGGCGCAGAGATAAGTATCTATATGTATGGGTACAAACTAGATAATCGAGTGAAAGCTGATGTCTTTTCAGCAGAAGAAAGCCTTCTTGTTCTGTCAAGTAGTATGCTCACAGCAAAGAATATATTTAAATATACAGATAGCTAAGCCGCTTTGAGATCACAAAGTATTTTGGGTTTCGTCGTAGTGATATCCCAGGACATAGTGTTATCCCTGGTAACCGTGAGGCAAATGAACTAGCAAGAACCGGCACTACTCTGCAATTAGACTCCGGAAAATACGGAATTTAAAAATGAATGTTTGTTTGTATATCCTTCATAAAATCGTAAGATATGTATTTGATCATGTCATGTGATGGCCTTTTGTAAAGTTGTTATGCATAAACCAAAGAAAGTTTCTGAATTGGAACGATCAACTCAAAAAAATTACTCAAGATTAATTAAATATTTGTTCAACGTCTTTTCTTCAAAATTATTTTACTCGTTGTTGTAGCAACGGACATAGGGTACGGCTAGAGTAGCATACAGTAAGTTAAGAGATACGAATTTGGAGTTTGACCGTAGAGAAGCAGCTCATAACAGATGATATCCTGCCAATGCCACCAAACACCTAGAAAAACCTTCTTGGCCGTCAATCCCTGTTAGGTAGTAATTGACATGCTTTTCAATCGCAGAAATTAATCAATTTTATTGTTAGGACTTTTCGCATTCACTAGTGTTACATTTCTTAGGAAATCAAAAAAAATTGCGCGCGATTGACTTTTACAGTATCAGGTCCATAAATGCCATTCACATTTTCAATACCCTGGCTTTCATTTTCGTCCTTATTAAAGAAAAACTGTTAAATGTGTCATATTTTCTCTTTGCTGGTGTCCATCTTCGACGCGT
Organism: Bactrocera correcta; assembly: GCA_027475135.1. Lineage (NCBI taxonomy): Eukaryota > Metazoa > Arthropoda > Insecta > Diptera > Tephritidae > Bactrocera > Bactrocera correcta. Next base: position 2,819,591 of record CM050327.1, on the reverse strand, counting down.
GTAAAGACATTACTGTGTCAAACAATAAAAACTGTCTGAAAACTTTTCTAATATGAAATATTATCTCTAGACCTAGCTCGTATAATATAAGGTAGACCCTTCATGTAGAATTTTATTAGCAAAGGTCGTTGATTTTATATGCTATTATCGATAATGATGTTGTTGACAGTTAAATTTAACGCAAAGTTTTCCATCCGATTGAGTACTGGAAGAATTTCTTCATATCGCATGCGCACTTGTGCTTAAAAAGTACATACATATGAATATACATATACATATACAGCTTGAACTCTGTAAAGCAAATGGCAAAATTGGGTAGATAAGTATGTTTATTGGGGTTGTCGTCCGTTCAAATCAGGTAAATGATTTCAATTTGTCCTTTGGTCACTCAAGAATTTCAAAAATAAGTATAATAGAATATAGTTACAGTATTTACTATAATTATCTTAAAAAACTTAAAATACTTTAATTACAAATTCTTGAATGCCCGAAGCGCAAATTGAAATCGTTGACTTGATTTTCTTAGTTAAAAATCTAGTTTGTCGATTACAGTTTGTGTTGGTAAACACCTGCTTTTTGAAAATTGTTATTGTTTGGCTGTAATCGAAAGATTGCATTTGTCGAGTGTTGCTTTTACCGAAGACGTACTGTACACATGTGCATGCAATACATACTTGTATATATATGTATCTATGTAGGTATATTGTTTCGCACACCAGCTTATATTTTAATGGCGGTCATAGCGATGAAAGAAACGTTTGCTTATACACAAATAATTTAATTTTAATTGCTTTATATGCATTCACATTTCCATGCTTAGTATACACACATATGTACATACTATATAATGGGTCGTCAAAAAAGTCTTGCGGTATTTTTATTGAATCAATTCGTGTGGCACCCATACATCGAGCTTCTTAGTGACTCCAAGCTTCTTCAAATGGCTTATAACGGTTTGATGACTACTATGCCGGTCTCTTTCGACCAATTCAGCGATTTTATCGCAATTTTCGACGACAGGCCTTCCGGAGCGTGGAGCATCTCTACACCAGAACGAAAACGTTGAAACCATCGTTCTGCGGTGGAAATGGAAACTGTATCGGGTCCATAAACTGCACAAATTTTATTGGTGGCTAGTACTGTAAAATATGCCGTATTTTCTCTTTATTTTGTTTCATGTTTGCGACGCTATAACTCACGAACGACTTAAAAGATCAATCAAACACGTGTTAGCGCGTGAAATGAGCTTTCCAAAAAGGTATAGCATGACCCGATGCGACGAATAAAACTAGAACTACGCGCTTTCATCGCTAACTAGCGAAAATACCGCAAGACTTTTTTGACAACCTAATATACGCACAACTTTCCTCTGACGATGCTCTCCGAATCCATATAAGCGTGCTCACATTTGCCTTCTATGCACACCAGCTCTTAAGAGTACTTGGCAACATAGTATACTCAAAAGCAATGGGGCTGAAAGTTTTACGTTAATTAAAATTGAGGAAAAGTGAATTGGTGTATGTACATACTATACACGTATACATATATTATATCTGTAAGTGAATAAGAAAACGGCGTTAATGGGCTAAATACGTCATTTAGCATGATGATAATTCGCATTAGGAAGTATCCACATGTATATACATAAGTATGCGTGTGTGTATATATAATACCATAAATATAATTTAATATATCGGAAAAATGAGAAAAAATCAAAGAGTGAAATGGGAATCAATACATTATAAAATTAGGTTTCGATCACGACCTGGGCTGAATTAATTAATATTCAGCGCTTTCACATAATACATTATTGACCAACATAAATTGAATTGTAAACATTCACACAACCAAATTTTTGTGTTTCATATTTTTATCTTGTAGAAAAAAATTCCTTCACGAAATTTGGTGAAAACTTACCTGCTTATGTCCCAAACATACTGTATTTTTTATTTAAAATCAAGTTTTTTTTTAATAATTGGTAGGCTTTAGGTTTATGGAAGTGCATTCTTTCTGATGGTGTAAAATTGACCAATAAATAAAATTTAAAGTCAAGCGCCTATTTTAAAATCCTTATATTAGGACTATGTTGGTTAGGGAAAATATCACCATTTTTGATAAGCTCCTTGCGTACAGCTGCAAACCAACCCATTACAGTAGTTTTCGGAAAAAGCAAATAAACAATTGGTACGATGGCGAGTGCCGTGTCGCAGTGGAGAGAAAACAACTGGAAGGTGATGCTCGAAATTCTACGAAAAGCTGTGGCGACTAATAAAAGGTTTCAAGACCGATGCATATTCTTATAGAACTCTCAGAGGTGATCTGATAACTGATGCCCAGGCCACACTGAAATCATGAAGAGGACACTTTTCCAGCCTGCTGAATGGCAATGAAAGCGTAATGCCACGAGATAGTGAACCCAATTCCCCAACCGATAACGATTTAGCAGACGTTACATTGCCCGACCATGAAGATGTACGGATAGCAATTGCACGTCCGAAGATCAACAAAGCGATGGGGCCAATATATTGCGGGCGAGCTATAAAAATACGGCGATAAAGAACTGTAAGGAGACCCGTGAAAAGAGGATCGACACATACACATCTTCATCGATCGGGATGGATCCCTCCTAGCCTTTCTGTATCAACCGAGGTTTCAGACAAGGCGACACCCTATCGTGCGACTTCTTCAATCTACTCCTGAAGAAAATAATTCGAGCTGTAGAGCTGAATCGAGAAGGCACAATGTATACAGCTGCTATCGTACGCCAATGATATCGATTTCATTTCTGTTTTCTCCAGCGAAGGAAATAGGTCTGGTAATGAACGAGGGCAAGACGAAATATCTCTTGTCATTAACTATTGGCAGTCATAACTTCGAAGTCGTAGATAATAACAGAATAACTTTTTGCAGCAGGTGCTGCTTCGGATTGAGTATGCAATTGCAAAATATGAAAAGTAAAGTCCTCTCTCGACGAACAAGGACCAAACTCTACGAGTCACTCATCATTCCCGTCCTGACATCTTATGAGTTTGGGAGAAAGGTTCTGCGGAATATTTATGATCCTTTGCGCATTGGCAACGGCGAATATCGTATTCGATGGAACGTACGATGAGCTGTCCGAATTATACGACGACATTGACATAGTTCAGCAGACTAACAGACAACGGCTACGCTGGCTAGATCATGTCATCCGGATAGATGAAAACACTCCAGCCCTGAAAGAATTAGACGCAGTACCCGCCGGAGGAAGTATAGGAAAAGGAATAACTCTATTCCGTCAGAGAGATCAGGTGAAGAAGGACCTGGTTGCAGTCGATGTCTCCAATCACCAAACTGTTGTTTACTGTAAGCAGCGTCTACGCCAGTAAGGAAGAAGAAGATCAAGATTATGAGACGAGTTGAAAACTAAGTGATTGTGTGTCTGTCCGTCCGTCTGTGCAAACTGTAAGTTGAATAAAAATTGAAATGTCCTAATGAAACTTGGTATACATATTCCTTGACAACAAAAGAGACGAGTTTCTAGATGCGCTTAACCGGATCAATGTCACGACTACAAAACGACATTAAAGAAAAACATATAAAGTACCACAATGGTGGCACTTAACCAAATTCGCCTGATCCATATACTTAGCATAAACATTTTAGAACTTTCGGGTAACTTTACACCGCATATATCGGCAAATATGTGCCTTATCTGAATGAATATTACAGAGCGTGTTTTACTCATAACAGTGTACCTTTGCGCTTGAAATAAATCAAATTAGCCGAAAACTTGTCCTAGCCCCCGTATAACTAATATCAGGATTTTCGAACATCCGGCTGACTCTACTTCATTTGATATTTGTATGTGAGGTACTTAATAAAGCCCAGGAAAAATTTTTAGTACTAGCAAAAATAAATAAAATCTGGTTAATATTACCCTTTACTCTCACATATTGCATATAATGATTTTCCTTTATCTAATAAATTTTATGCCGACTATACTATATAGAGGATGGAGTAATGTGTAGAAGTTCACGCAAGTGAGGAAAGTTTCTGATCGTCATTCACTTGGGAGTGGCCAGAAACGATTCTCTTACATATGACTCAAGCAGCTCACGACTTCCGCTCTTTGACGAAGTATCCTCTGGGTAGCCTAAGAACATCCGTTTGAAGGCGAGCTAAAGTGAGAAGGCGAAACATCTCCTGCATAGGGTTGTACGCTGGGTTTGGGACCCGCCACGTAAAAAAAACATCTCCAATGAAAAATCAACAACCGCCTCGGATGAGTGACCCCCTTTTGATGACGACCATGGCAAACGGTGAATGAACGTCTAGCCACATGATATTGATATCATCGGCCTCAACACCCGCGCCGTTAGTTCTGCTTTCTACAGACTGGACAAGGAAGCAAAACAAATAGGTCTGGCAGTGAACGAGCGCAAGACGAAATGTCTCCTGTCATCAAACAAACAGTCGTTGCACTCGCGACTTGGCACTCACGTCACTGTTGATAGTCATAACTTTGAAGTTGTAAATAATTTCGTCTATCTTGGAACCAGCGTAAACACCACCAACAATGTCAGCCTAGAAATCCATCGCAGGAAAGCTCTTGCCTACAGGTGCTACTTCGGACTGAGTAGGCAATTGAGAAGCAAAGTCCTCTCTCGACAAACAAAAACCAAACTCTATAAGTCACTCACAATTCCCGTCCTGATATATGGTGCAGAGGTTTGGACGATGTCAACAATAGAGGAGTCGACGTTGCGAGTTTTCGAGAAAAGAGTTCTGCGAAAGATTTATGGTCCTTTGCGCATTGGCCACGGCGAATATCGCATTCGATGGAACGATGAGCTGTACGAGATATAACGACATTGACATAGGTTAGCGAATTAAAAGCCAGCGGCTACACTGGCTAGGTCATGTTGTCCGGATGGACGAAAACACTCCAGCTCTGAAAGTATTCGACGCAGTACCCGCCGGGGGAAGCAGAGGAAGAGGAAGACCTCCTCTCCGTTAGAAGGACCAAGTGGATAAGGACCTGGCTTCGCTTGAGATATCCAATTGGCGCCACGTAGCGAAAAGAAGAAACGACTGGCGCGCTGTTGTTAACTCGGCCATAATCGCGTAAGCGGTGTCAACGCCAATTAAGAAGAAACAAAGTCATGTAATTGTATAATGAATGCTCACATTTTGTGATAGGTCTTATTGGAAAAAGCAATAAAGGAAGAACTAGATTCGCATTCTTATAACAATACTTGGTCTGACTTGTTGCACGAAGTTTTACATAACAATATTTAAACGATTATGATGAAACATTTGCTCCAATAGCTAGAATTTCGAGATTTCGTTTTATATTGGCTTTCTCCAACCAATTTGGTTTAAAGGTTTATCACATGAACGTTAAAACAGCATTTTTAATTGGGACGTTAAAAGAAGAAATTTACATGACAGTTGCACCAGGATTATCCTGTGATACAGACAGAGTCTGCAAATTAAATAAAGCCATATCCGGCTGATGTTTTTGATAAAGTTTTGAAGGAAATGGGTTTTGTGAATTCCACAGCGGATCATTGCATTTACATTCTTGACAAAGGAGACATATTGAAAAATGTGTATGTACTACTATGTACTTATATGTAGACAATCTAGTTATTGCAACTGTAAATATTAAAACAATAAACGAATGTAAAAATTATTTGATGAAGAAATTTAGATTGACAGACTTATTTGAGATCGGACATTTCATTGGAATAAAAATTGAACAGAAAGAGAATCAGTTATACAATACTTAGGTCAAACCACTTACATTAAAAATATATTGAATAAATTTAAAATGAACGACTGTAAACCTGTTAGTACTCCACTTTCAAGTAAGATCGATAAAGAGGCATTAAATTCAGATGATCGATGTGATGTGCCATGTCGTAATTTAATTGGCTGTTTGATGTACAATATGTTATGATATGTTCGCGACCAGACTTATGTATATCAATTAATATTTTAAGTAGATATACCAATAAAAATAATGTAGAATTATGGAAATGTTTAAAAACAGTTCTCAGATACCTTAAAGGTACTATTGATTTAAAGTTAGTTTATATTAAGAAACCTGATTATAAAAATATTTTAATAGGTTTTGTTGGCTCTGATGGGGATGGGAGTGAAACTGATAGAAAACAGTACTACAGGATATTTATTTAAAATATTTGAATTATGTTTAATTTGTTGGAATACAAAGAAACAAAATTCTGTAGCTGCTTCATCGACTGAAGCAGAATATATGGCATTATTTGAAGCTGTAAGAGAAGCTTTATGGTTGAAATCTTTGTTAAAAAGTATAAAGGTTGAGTTGTTGAATCCAATAAAGATTTAATCATGGTTGTATATGTATTGCTAATAACCCTTCATGTCACAAAAGAACAAAACATATTGATATAAAGTATCATTTTTCTGGAGAACAAATTGAAAACAAGCTAATTATTCTTGAGTATACCCCTACAGGTAAACAGTTAGCTGATATTTTGACGAAACCGTTACCTGCAGACCAATTCCTAAAATGGAGATGTCAAATGGGACTCGTTAGATTTGCATACTCTATTTATTATATTTGCAATTCCTATTAATTGCAATACTGCTATTTAACATTGTGAATAATCAAGAATGATAGAATATAAGATTACGACGACCGCCATTACGAAACGTCATAGTTCCGTGTTGAGAAGAACAAGAGTGAAAAACTGTCAAATGGCTTGCAAATTGTAAACAGAAAAGTAAACACTTTTGTAAATTCGTAAAATATTATTAATTCTTTCAATTTTAATGAAAAGTTTTAGTGAAGCGATTGAATATTGTTAAGTGAAAAGATTTGAATCATTTCTAAAGAAATATATCGGCCCATTGATAATAAAATTGTCTATTAAGTTGTGATTCAAATGGGGAAGACATTTCTTGTGTTGTATATAAATATATACATATATTATAAGTTCAGATGTATCAGATGTATGAAATTATGATAAAAGAATTGTGAAATTATATTGAAGACATATTTGTAACATATTTTTATTAAAGAGGATTTAGTTTAAATATATCATTTCTTTTGCAAAATAACACCAATTTTTTGGCAACTTTTAAATCGGCCAGAAAACTGAAAAAACTCGTTTTCGATCCTTTAATTGCATAATAATTATTACAACAAGCCACTGCACATTTCATTTTAAAAAATTAATATATTTATGCTTAGAAATTTAAATAAATACAACAGTACACTTTCACTGGTTTTCTTCATTTGAACAATTTCCACACATGCTACTCTATTTATTGTGGATATGCCTAAAACTACTTATATCTTTTCTCGCAATAATATTCTAAACATTCCACTGAAATTTTTCCTGCAAAGACGAATGAATTAATATTATTTTGGGAATTTCCAAAAGTGTTTACTTTTCTGTTTACAATTTGTATGCATTTCTATGCTTGTTCTTCTCAACGCAAAACTGTGACGTCACGAAATTGTTGCACAATGTATTTGTTTTTGTAAGAATTGTCAACAGCTAAACCGAAAAAAACTAACTGTAAACTAGTGTCGTAATCTTATATTCTATCATTCTTGGTGAATAATCACAGTATGCAGATCAAAATTTACACTGCTATTACTTTTCTTCTACTACAACGTACGCTCTTTTTTTGAATTTCATTACAAATGTGAATGTGGAGTTGTCTACACGCATCTAAAATAAACGGAGAAATAGTTCCTCAAATATATATGTATATAAAAATTGTATTTGTTCTTTATATGAAAGTGGTGTCTATAAAATTACCTTGTATCGTTTTAACATTCTGTTTGTTATTTGTTCGTAAATTCAACAACCCTATATCTTTCGCGATTAGTTTTAGGTGATACATACAACCCTTAGGTAAATAACACTATAGTACTATATGCACAAAATAATAATACATGTTGCGAGAGTATAAATGTGCAATAAATAAATAAACATATTTATTATGGTATTGTGAACTGTCGGGAAAAGAAATACTGGGAAGGTATAATCACAGAGTTTTGTTAAATTCTAGAATATACGAGTACATACAATGTCGCGCACAATTCTTTACAAAAACAAACCGTTATAAATTTTTTAATCAATGCATCACATTTATTTTCTTACTGTATAGGAAATTTTTAAATATTTAATAATTAATTATTTTTCTCCATTTATTTAGAAAATTTTTCATTGTGCCCTGAAGGATTTAATGGACTGCTTTGTTTTGTACACCTCTTGCTTAACATTCATAACCCCATCAAAAACGTCTTCGGACAGTGAGGTCAGGAGGCCAGCGGAAACTGGAGTTTCTTGATATATATTTGTTTTCAAATTTTCGTTGGAGCTCCGCAATAACCAGCCTGGCTATGTGTGTAATTGCTCCATCTTGCTGGAACCAAACGCTATTGAAAGTCCTGACTAAAACAACTCATTCAACATTTCCTGTTACACCGCTTTCTTTAAAGTAATATGGGTCGACAATACACATTGATGAAACTATGCACCACACGGAGACTCGTTCTTTGGGTTGGGAAAAAAAATTTTTTCCGTTTAGATCAAAATGGGCCTCAGTAGACGTAAACATGAAATTTATCAAGTTATAATCTTCTTCAGGCATTTCACTAATTTTTTTACAAAACTCCAGGCAAATAGGCTGGCTAAAAGTGTTTAACCGGCTTGTTATTTGAACTTTGTACGGAAGCTGGTTTAAGTCATCATGAATTATGTGTTATGCTAACTCCAAATTGTTACAACTGACGATGCAACCGCCTCGATTTTTTCTTGAACACGAACATACGGATCTCGGTGGTACAGTCTTCCTGCGATACTTCCAGATTCGGCAAATATGTTCAAATTCTCTTTGGACGGAAATGATGAACTGCGAAGCATGATGCTGTTGCAGTATCTCTTTTCGGTATTACAAGCATTAATTTAAAAAAAAAATTAAATAATTACCTGCTAAATAAAGAAAAGTAAGTCGTTTACTCACACAGCACGATTAGTTGCACCACCCTGGATTTACTAAAAAAAACGATTAATAACTTTTGATGCTTAACCTACGAAACATTAGGAAAACCATATACACCTACGAATATAACTTAATTCCAATGGCATACATTTAATAACATACCATTACAAAATTTTAATACAATAAATCGGTTTATAACAGGCAAGATTTTAGGTTCAACTCCGGGTTCTGAAAAAAATATAAAAATGCATGTTTGGACAAATTGTTTCTTTTAGGAGATCTATAGAAGTTTGGCATCGATTATTGTATAAGATAATTACACAATCTCTAAAAAAATAGTTTAGATCGGATCAGTATATCACATATAGCAGTCATAAAAATGGAACAAGCGGAATCAACTCTACAATATCCAAAGAAATGTTTCAAATACGACCGCTATAAAATATAAAAAAATTAATTGTCTAAATCAAATTTCTGCATGAAAACGTCCTTATTTGTGAAGGGTTGCCTGGTTTTGGTGCAACTGAAGCTAAAGTTTTTTCTTGTATTATATATGAAACTAGAGGACCCGTCCACGCTTTATTGTGGGTGACCCATAGTTAATACTACTACTAGCATCTATGTATATGATTTCTATGAGTTAGATTATAACCATTAGTTAAAGAGATATAGCACTTTTGTAAAGCGACTTGTGTTAGTTTACAAAAAAATTTATCATAACAGCATTTCGTGTGTTAACACTGTTGATTTTGGGCTCTGCACCAGGGAGATCAGCCGGTGAGAAGATATTCGCAAAGTTGGAAAGAGGCGAAATAAGCACCGAGGATAATAAAGGCAGTGGGCGCCATAAAGAGGCGAAAGCTCTGTGCAAAGTGGATGCCTCGCAAGTTCATAATCTCACAAAAACAACGAATTGCTGGCACTGAGATGTTTGAGAGCTTTTTAATCGTAATAAAAACAAGTTTTTGCGTCGGTGTGTGTCATATAGAAATGACTTTATCATTTCACACTGGAGTCCAATCGACAAACATTATAGTAGATACTTCATCGTTTCTATTTAAATATTCTTCGCTAGAGAGCTCCGATAATAAAGGCGTCCTATCGCTGCTAAATTAAAGTGCTATCGGAGAGCCACTGCCTCCGAACGCTATTTATTGGACGCTCCCGCCCATTCCGGCCAACAATTAGCCATTATTTGTCGTAAAAAGTAAATGAAAAAAATATTATTGTAGGATTTCCATAAGGCACAGACATATACCATCGCGGAGTTTTCCTTAGACCTTTTCATTGGGTACAATACTTAGTACTTTATTTTGATAAATATCATAGAGATCAGCCTGCGTTGGCAGCATAAGCGGCAAAAATTTAATTATTTACGACATCACATTAGACAACTCAAAACAAACAGTATTTCTTCACTATTTAATGGATGTTATTATACATATAAACCTTCCTCCTCAATCACTCTACCTTTTAAAAACCGCATCAAAATCCGTTGTGTAGTTTTAGAGATTTAAGCATACAAAGGGCCATAGGGACAGAAAAATCGACTTTCTTTTATACTATGTACTGATAGGCATTCTTACGAGTATAATACGATTTCACCAATTTTCACACTGTGAAATAAAGATAGTCACTGTTATTACCGAATTGATTGAGTAGTTCATACGATATAAAATATAGCTTTAATGGAGTATAAAATATAAATCTAACCATCTTTAAAATTTTTCTGTGCACAGGTGTTCCAATAACAATTTTGTATTTTAATTATCAGCTTAGTTAAAGTACTTGACAAATTTTCTTTTAATGGAGTTTTTGACGGAGGCAATGGTTCGATTCCGCCCACCTTTGAGAGTAAAGGAACACATGTACTAAGTTCCATTAAGATATCTCAATTTTTATTAAAGGGCGAACAAACAATCACCCGGTTGTGTAAATTGGTTTTCTCAATAAAAAAATGCAACAGAAAAAAAGACCAATTGAATTAATGTCAATCAATGAGTATCTGTATATTTGCTTCTGTTAGTTCTGTTAGCATAATATTTGATATTTTTTATAAAAGTCGCTGTGGCACAAAAATTAATTCAACAAGATAAAAAAGGGAAAAAATTCTTACCATTTTTAGATTTCCATATAATGTATCTTATAAGATTTTAAACGTACATACATATACATATACATATATATATGTAGAATAATGTGTTGAATGAACCATTTTTGCGCAGTAGTATATGCAAGTATCATATACTTACATATGTATATTTTAAGAGCATAAATATGTATATCTCTATCTATAAATAATTTAGACTATTTCACCGCACAGACAATAGCTTTGTTGCCGTCATTTATGGCCGGCTGCAAACGAGCCACAGATTCATTTTTCGGAAAAACCGAGACGATTCGCCCGGAAATTGATGATTGGTAATAATTATATTATATGTAAATATGTACATACATATATATATAGACGTATTCGAAAAACTTTTAACATATTACACTTTCATCTAATGGTCGATGTTTCCATGCCGACTAATTTTAGGAAATATTATATATTAAAGGTCACACTTATAGAAAACTTGATAAAATTTTTACTTGTGTTTTTTCTCAGGACTACATCTTTTAAATTGGCTGCAAAAAAAATTATCCCATCACTTCGATTTTTATCCACATATTTTGTACTACCATATAGATATATTTCTCCTCTAAAATGACCATCCAGTTTTTCAATTCTATGAAAAATGTAATTTTGGTTGACCAAAAATCATCTAATTTCTAAGGTTGAGAGACGAAGTGCAATTCTAATCTGGCAATCTTTTATCTGATTGAAACCAGAGTGAACAGTGACTAAGCGATCCTACCTCTCCTAAACAATGGTGTTATGCGATCATTGGTTGGTTTTCAGATAAGAAGGTTATGTTAAACCCCTCAAGAAGCGCATATCAATCTACAAAATAGCCTCGGATGAACTGAGCATTGTTCTGTCGCAGGAGACATAGACCTACAAAGGTCAGTAAGAGTAAAAAAAAGTGAATTCACCTGTGAGAACCCTAGAATATGTATTATATAAACAGATTTATACTATATTTTATAAAAAGAGATGTAGCGGCAATACAATCAACCACTAAGAAGAAAGAAAGACTAGTACAGGGTAGGCCATTTAAAGTTGACCCATCTGGCAACGCTGTAACTTTTAACAGCGCTGACAAATCGGCTAATGTCATACCGCGTTAGATGCGTCATTCGAAGACAATTTATACCATGGAACAGTACACTCCAAAAGAACGCGCTGAAATTGTTCAGCTTTATATTCAAAATAACTTTTCAATTCAACGTGCGTTTCGCAAAAAAAATAAAATAAAAAGTGCTCCAGTTAAGAACACAATTAAGTCTTTATACGCAAAATTTGTGAACACCGGTAATCTCAGTAATGCCAGTCATGCATCCAGACAACGCACAAGACGTTCTGATGAAAATATCGAAGCTGTACGAGCCAGTATTGAGGAGACTCCATCGACATCGAGTTATCGCCGCTCTCAGGAATTAGACATCTCTCGCACCACTCTCCGACGCATAATTCATAAAGATTTGAAGATGTTTCCATATAAAATTCAAATGGCACCAAAACTAAACCCAGCTGATTATCCGCGACGCCTTAATTTTGGCAAATGGGCAAATGGGTCAACTTTAAATGGCCTACCCTGTATTAGACATAACAGTAGAAAACACCTGTCCTAAAAACATGATCTCTCATTGGATGGTTTCTTCTGGACCATCAATGTCAGTTCACATTCTCCTTCGGGCTATCAATTGATATCGGTAAAGCCGTTATAAATTGTTATGAAATATTGTAAATCTGGCTTCACTATACTTCTTATTCCTTTTATACTGTTCTTATGTATATTATATTCAATAAAGTCAGTCGTCATCTTACATTGAAACTGCGTGAACGTAACCCTATTCAACAGGTTATGGGCCTATTGCTCAAGAAGTTATTTGCCGATTGCTAACACCCCTATTCTGTGCACTTGACAAATTCAACATATTTATAATTTGTCAAAATTTGAAATTTATCAAGCATTTCGTATTCAGTGTCTGAAATAAAAAAGCTCTTTTCTTTATAAGTTGTTAAGATGTCAAATACTCTTGACAGTGCTCGTTGTGAATTAAATATATGATTGTGCATCTTGTTGTGAAAATGGAAGATATTTTACTTTGGTTATTATTATTAAAGGAAGATGAAAATTGTGAGAATAGCAATAGCGCGCGGCATTTAAAATGTTTACGCGGCGATAGCAATCCATTTTCTCTGAGCGAGAATACCTTTGTGCAAGAAGAAATTATTAGTAATATTGTACTAATTTAAGCAAATTTATTTGAAATATATTCCAGACATTTTAGAAAATTTGGAATAAAAAGCACCATAGGAGCAATTGACTGCACTCATATTGCTATCAATACAATTTGAATAGAAATCAGCTGTTTCTATTTACATTATTTTGTTCACCACACGTGTGGGGAAAAGCATTAAAATTGAAGCTTTTACTTTTATCAAAATTGTCACAGAATACCAAAATATTTCTCGCATGATAAATATTTGAGTTAATTTTCAATATTTTATTAATTTGTCATGTGCACAGAATAGGGATGTAAATGTAAATTTATTTAAAATTGATTTATTTAACCGAAAATGGCGGCAGGTGCTCTTAGTTTTCCATTTAAAAAACTTCGCGGACGTGAAAATTTCGATTTTTGGAAGCGGAATGCAAAATCGTATTTGGTCCTAAAAAGTTGCTGGAAAATAACGGAAAACGGTTTATCCCAAAATTCAACGGAAGAAGATCGTGACAGCAATGAACGGGCACTGGCGGAAATTACGCTCATGGTGGAGCCGAGTAATTTTTCGCATATTGCGAACGCAGTGACTGCAAAGAATGCATGGGAATCGTTAATGGTCTCGTATGAAGACAGTGGTTTAACTCGCAAGAATTATGTGAACGAGATGGTCAAGACGTCAATCAATCGAAAGCGAAATTAACTGTCGATAGCGTTAAAAGTTTGTTGTTGCAAAATGTCAAATTTGACTGTAGCAAAGATCCTACTGACAACGCTTTGTATTCGAAGAATTTCCAACAGAAAAGGAACGAAAAAGGTTCTAATTGGAAAAAATTTCGTTGGTTAAATTGTGGTCAGGAAGGCCATATGCGTAAAGAGTGTCGCAAGTCTCCGAAATCAAAGAAAGTAAATGAGCAGGACGGCAATGTTTTCAAATTCGCTGTTAGCGAATTCGTGTTTGCATTCTCAGAGCGGCGAAAATGTATGGTACGTTGACTCCAGCGCAACGTTACATATGACAAACGATCTGAAGTTACTTTCGAAGGTGAGAGCAGCAAAGCATAATGAAGTAATTTTAGCTAACACAGAGAGAGTTCCTATTAACAGCGTAGGCGAAGTCAGCCTAGTTTTAAATGTAAACAGACAGAAAGTCGAAACAAATATTCGAAATGTCGAATATGTTCCCAGTCTTTGTGCGGATCTTTTGTTGATTCGGCAAATAACAAAACAAAACAAAAAAGTGATGTTCGAAGGGAACATATGTAAAATTCTTGATGGGAAAAACAAATAAATTGCAAATTGCAATTAGCACAAAATCGTTCAGCGGTGCAAGATTTTTATTGATGTTTGTTGATGATTTTTCAAGAAAGGTATTCGCTATACCGATTGTATCTAAATCAGATGTATTTGAAAAATTCAAACAGTTTAAAAGCGAAGTAGAAACGCAATGTGATCGTAAAATAAAAGTGCTGAGAACAGATAATGGCACTGAATATTGTAATTCTCAATTTATAAAATTTTTGCGTGAATGTGGTATTGTTCACCAAAAGACAGCTCCATATACGCCCGAGCAAAACGGGGTGGCTGAGCGAATGAATCGTACGTTAATTAAACGTGTGAGATGCATGTTGCTGGATTGTGGCCTAGGAAACATATTTTGGGCAGAAGCTGCAAATACAGCAGCATACTTAGTAAATCGTATTCCTTATAGAAGTAAAAGTCGTAGTCCAGAAGTAATATGGTCTGGTGTGAAACCAAATTTGAAACACTTACGCATATTTGGTTGTACAGCGATGGTTCATATACCGAATCAAAAACGTTTAAAGTTAGATGCAAAATCAGAAGAGTGTATTTTTGTTGGTTATTGCATAGAGTCAAAAGCATTTAGACTTTACCGAAAATCTGACTACAAGTGAATACGATACTCCTGATGATAGCGAGGTAGCGGGTCAGTGTGTCGAAAAGTATTCAGTTCGTCGATCGGAGCGTATTGCTAACGAGGCCAAGAGGAATTTGTTGTTAATCGTGGGGTCTGATGCTAATGATCCTGTGAATCTTGAAGAGGCATTGACTAGTCCAGAGGCAGATGACTGAAAACGCGCAATGAAAGAGGAGATAGCTTCTTACAAGGCAAACAAAACATGGGTGCTTACGAAATTGCCTGAAAGTAAAAGAGCAACAAACTCGAAGTGGGTTTTTAAAACGAAGCACAATGCTGAAGATGCGCTGGTTCGTTATAAAGCAAGGTTCGTGGTTAAAGGTTGCTCACAGAAACAAGGCGAAAATCACACGAGATAAATCACTGCAGCTGGAATATATTTCAACAAGGGAAATGTTTGCAGATGGTTTAACAAAGGCTATGCCTGCAGTTAGGAATGAATTTATTAATGTTAAATTAGGCTTAAAGTAAAGTCATGTATCATTTAACATAATTTTTGATTTAACTAACATATTATTAGTGTTGTCAGATGTTCCATTAAAGGGAAGTGTTGTGAAATATTGTAAATCTGGCATCACCATACTTCTTATTCCTTTTATACTGTTCTTATGTATATTATATTCAATAAAGTCAGTCGTCATCTTACATTGAAACTGCCTGTACGTAACTCTGTTCAACAAGAACCGATTTTAGTAAAATTCAACACAATGTGTCCAGTTCGTACCAACTTAGAAGATAGGGTAGTTAAAACAATTCATAAATAAAGAATACAGTTAAAGCTCTCTTAAATGGACGCCCCATTAAGCGGGCATTTCCACTAACTGTGCACATTGTTGATGTTTATTGAGTACAATCTGTTAAGCGGACAACAGAAACGCTGGTAACCAGACATTGAGAAAGCAGCCTTAAATTCTTTATTTTGCTAATGAAATTTATTTGTAAGACACGTTCAAACTTAAACTTAAAGTACACTCCCTTGGAATCTTAAACGGACAAAAATGTTTTCGCTTTTATTCGCAAATAAAATTTTCACTGTATTGAATAATTTATTGTATGAATAATAGTATAAAAAGTATAACACAGCAACGCGCTGCCGGATCCCCTAGTAATAGATAAAATCGAGTCAATAATACACCTATAACATATACAGGGTAGGCCATTTAAAGTTGACCCATTTTCCCATTTGCCAAAATTAAGGCGTCGCGGATAATCAGCTGGGTTTAGTTTTTGTGCCATTTGAATTTTATATGGAAACATCTTCAAATCTTTATGAATTATGCGTCGGAGAGTGGTGTGAGAGATGTCTAATTCCTGAGAGCGGCGATAACTCGATGTCGATGGAGTCTCCTCAATACTGGCTCGTACAGCTTCGATATTTTCATCAGAACGTCTTGTGCGTTGTCTGGATGCATGACTGGCATTACTGAGATTACCGGTGTTCACAAATTTTGCGTATAAAGACTTAATTGTGTTCTTAACTGGAGCACTTTTCACTTTATTTTTTTTGCGAAACGCACGTTGAGTTAACACAATTGAAAAGTTATTTTGAATATAAAGCTGAACAATTTCAGCGCGTTCTTTTGGAGTGTACTGTTCCATGGTATAAATTGTCTTCGAATGACGCTTCTAACGCGGTATGACATTAGCCGATTTGTCAGCGCTGTTAAAAGTTACAGCGTTGCCAGATGGGTCAACTTTAAATGGCCTACCCTGTACATATATTATAATATAATTTAATAAAATACCAAATTTTACCTTAGTTCATTAAAATCTTTGAAAATTGCTACTTTTACGAAAACAAGTAAAACTATAACTTTCCGACGCTTGTAAATTGGGTTATTACTCGCCATTATACTAAATAAAACACAAAAAACTAGGAAGTGATTAGATTATGGTGTGAAAGAATTTAATGGAACGGCAATAGAAAAACGTGAGAAGAATGTAACATCACGTGGGATCCCGAGATATGCCATTATACTTAAAAATGTCGGTGCCACGCCCATCTTCCAATTTTTACCTCGGCACCCATAAAACCCTCTCATACTATCTCGGGTGTAAAATTCTAGATGATCGTAATCATTCTAGATGAACATACATTTGATTCGCCTCCTGGCCCCAAGAATGTATAGTCTTATGCAGTTCACATAGATGGGTGCGAACCAGTTGCACGACACTGCACCTGCGATGGCATGATGTTATCCGAATCCAGGGACTTGAAAAGTTTGAAGGAATTGACCACCCATATCAAATGCCGTTCATTAAGAAGATCTGCAAAGGTTACGCAGTTCTATTGCAGGTAAGGGAGCATCAAGGAGCAGTGTTTATTTCTAAGATTTCTATAAGGCTTTCTGACTGAAACCGATGTACCCGTGGTCAGAAAAGAGTGATCGCCAAGGACCCTCCAATCTAAGATCAGAGGTGCGATTGCGTTCGAGGTCAGACTGAGGTCAAAAACCTCCTCCCTGCTTGCAGTCACAAACGTTTGAGGATTTCCCCAACAAATTACAAATAAACAAGTTTTCCCTTACAATCTGTTATGAATATCCGAGCTAATGGCTAAGTAAGCAAGCATTTTTAGAAATACTCATCGAAATCATACATAATTTAAGGATATTGGCAGCAAGTCTTAGGTTTTTAGCTGAATCTTCGTATCAATGCTCAGTTGGAAAGGATACCGATAGTACTCTTAGTTAAAGGGCAGTATCAAAGGTCCTATTCGTAATGATTATGGTTTTGGAAATTATTTTGTGACCTAAATAGATTAAGCTTCAAATGTCAGAAGTGGATTCCATGATGAAACTTGGTACACGTATTTCTTGGCTTCATAAGAAGGTTAAGCTCGAAGATGGGAAAACTCGGCCCACTGCCACGCCCACAAAATGGCGAAAACCAAAAACCTTTAAAGTGTCATAACTAAGTCATAAATAAAGATATTAAAGTGAAATTTGGCACAAAGGATCGCATTAGGGAGGGGCATATTTGGACGTAATTTTTTGGAAAAGTGGGCGTGGCCCCGCCCCCTATTAAGTTTTTTGTACATATCTCGAAAACTACTATAGCTATGTCAACCAAACTCTATAGAGTCGTTTCCTTCAGGCATTTCCATAAACAGTTCAAAAATGGAAGAAATCGGATAATAACCACGCCCACCTCCCATACAAAGGTTATGTTGAAAATCACTAAAAGTGCTTTAACCGACTAACAAAAAACGCCAGCAGCACTAAATTTTACGGAAGAAATGGCAGAAGGAAGTTGCACCCAGGCTTTTTTTAAAAACTGAAAACGGGCGTGGCGTCGCCCACTTATGGACCAAAAACCATATCTCTGGAACTACTGACCGATTTCAATGAAATTCGGTATATAATATTTTCTTAACACTCTGATGACATGTACGAAATATGGGTGAAATCGGTTCACAATCACGCCTTCTTCCAATATAACGCTATTTTCCTGATTATTCCATCTGATGCCTTCTATGTACAATATACGATATACATTAGGAACCAATGATGATAGCGGAATAAAACTTTACACAAATACGCTTTTGAGCTGAGGTATCCCTTGTGGAAAAATTGTCGTGGTCGGACCACAACTTTTCAAGGTCCCTGATATCGAATACGAAGAACTTAGTGCCTAACCTAACCTAACCTAATTTTTCACCGAAAATATCGGTAAATCTCTCAGATATTTTCATGTAATTCAGAGGGCATCACTTTTATACTTTCGTAGGATACGTTTTGCTATTTGTAAAAACAGAATTTAAGAATATAACATTTAATTATTGAAATATATAATACTTATTACTTCTAAGTCAAACCTGTATAATCTTATTAATGTAAGAAATAAAATGTGCATTTACTTCGAAAAACGATTGTTTTTGTTTTTTTTTTTTTACATAGTCCTCAATACAGTTAAAATAAATGAAAATACAATTCAATACTCAAAGTACACAAATTGATCTAATCTAATTAATTTTACAGCATAATAAAGAAATATGTAAATGGCGGATAGTGAAATCTCGATTATCACTTTATCATGCGAGAGTATAAAATGTTCGGTGACCCTTCCTTACTTGTTATATTATATTGTTGATTGGGTTATTTCTTGAGATAAGTAACACGTTCACCAAACCTGGTTTTTGTCCAATGGGAACCACATATTGTCCAAATCCATGTCATCCAATTCGGACCAAAATAATTCAGTTTCCATTGAGCAAAAGCGATTTCCATTCACAGTAACGTGCCGGAATTGATCATCACGGAAGAAGAACGGCCCAATGATGAAATGGCAAACATTACTGAAGAGCGGGAAAAAATATGGCGTCGTTTGCTGTCCCTATCGGTCTACTTTTGTAGCGTCCCCATTAATTACATTTTGACGAACATATAAACATTCAATATAAAGTATTATTTGAAACAGCTATAGATCGATTTCCAGAACATGGAAATGGAAAATGTGAAAATATTGCACCAAAATGATTTTGAGAACATGCCTGGATAATTTCCCTCTGCCATTGCATCTCTTATACGTAAAAAAGTAAATTACAATATATATGTACATAACATTAAGACATCCGACTTACCACATAAACATAAGTAAAATAGGACATAAAATTAATAATTTGATATTAAATGTCCATCAATACGAACCTTCCTATGTGTATATGAATGTTCATATATGGAGTATACATATTTCATATACCTTTACAAATATGTGTATAATTATAAATGAAATAATTTGTTTTCTCAGGTATATACGTATGTACTTACGTACATGTATAACTATCTATTCCTTCATATGCATTCTATGTATTACGATAAAATGAGTTTTCGGCTTCGAAATATAAAGAAGAAATAGAGACTTCAGTGGTTACATGCGCATAGCTGTTTCCAACCTAAATAAATAATTGGGACATTTCCATCCTCAATAGCTTAAATATTTATAAATTTTGATGATAACTTTGGAAGCAAGGTATTCGTAAAATATTTTCAACCTTCGGCATTTGGAGAAAATCGTTAATTTTGGTTTGCGTGTTACAAGGCCTATGACACCGTATTGTCAACATGCCAGCTATTAAATGTCACCTGCAGCAGTTCATGATTTGTGATCAAATAGGTAAGCCACAAAGCCAAGAGAAGAACGTCATACACGTATTTACATACATGTATAAATAAAACAACATTCATGTATGTATTATGACCCTTAGGAATTGTTTAAACATATGTTCGAAATGTTGATATACAGTTTAACAAATATACTATATACTTATAAGCGGTGAGTAGAAATATTTATAGAAATACGAATGTATGGGCATACATATATGTATGTATATGTATTGGTTAAAATTCTATGAACATACATATGGTATGTAAGTAAAACAGGAGTGCCTTCAGGGGTTGAGAAAGAAAAATTAACTGCAGTCGCGCGGTAGTCAATAAGGGCACATACATACGTACTCGCATACCCATACATGCATACGACATATGAAGGTATATACTTGTATTTTATGCATATGACCAAACTTGTATATACCATGCAGTAAAACACAAAACAACTCAGGAACTCTATTAGTTTACATCTAACATTTAACTGGTCTGAAAATTACTTTTGAAATTTAACAAAAACAAATTTATTTTGTACTTCTTTAAATTAATAACCTCCAACCACAGTCGTTTATATGTAACTACAGGATACTTCATAAACAGAATTCATAGGAATTTACAGACACATATGTATAGGCTGAAGTGAATACGTAGACAACCTTAACGGAATTGCAATAGATCAATAAATCTTCTCATTTCTCCATATACTATACATATGTACCATAGGTACATAGGTACCATCTAATGCGTGTAAGTGGACTTATTTGTATAAAAGGGAAATCTCTATCTCTCTTATCAAAACGCTCGAGTTTTTAAATATGTTCTTTTCTAAATGGGTTTAATTAGCCTCTATCTGAAATACTCACTTGGCTGTAGTTTAGTATAATTAATACGGCTTTTGAAGGTTGCATGAATTACATATCTTGGATACTTTGATATTTTTATTGCAATTTATGTTTATACAAGAGCCTTTACTTTTCTATTTTAGAAACTAATAAACAGTGAAATTCCTATTAACCGGGAACTCCCCGTCGCAGTGTGTTTGTCCGGTTAAGAGAGCTGTCCATATATGGGGACGTGCCAAAAATTAACTAATAAATGCGTCTCAAGATCTCCGATTAATTTCTGTAGAGTCGCCAGGAACAAGACGGAACCAACGCTAGATAATTTGTTTCCTGTTATAATTTAACATATTGTTCTTAAAAAAACTGTCTCAAGACGCAAAGTTTAATAAGGATTTAGAAAGGAACGTATAATTTGTACACAATTGTTTTAGAAAATTTTTTAAAATCCTGTCATTTTATCAAAGATAATTTGAACGAAATATTACCAAAATATTATCCGTGTCTGGTCATTGGAACGTACTCATGTCCTTATTGAAAATTAGATAAACTAATTTCGATCACAAACTTTGTCACATCAGATATTAAGGGTAATCAATCAATCTGTAATTGATTTACCCAGCACTCAATACTATGGTAAACAACACATATGTATTATTCAGTATTCAAATAGTTTTATTGTTTTGAAATTAGAGGTTTCCAAAATCAAGAAATAAACGAATATAACAGCAAACAAAATCTATCTCATCATAATCCTCATAATGTAAAAAAGCATATCTCGCTTATATGGAAAAAAGACAGTCTGCTACTAGTTTAACTTATAGCTTATAACCAGCTGATTTAACTGCGGGGTACAAATACAAATCTATCATTGTATTGTAGACAAATTTGATGTGATGTCGGCGAACGATGGTCGTCATTCGTTGCAGGAATATCGTAAATTGTACACGGCGTATGATACATACACATAAATCCCCACTGAGTTTGTGCACATAATTACATATACATATACTATATTTATAAGTGTACATGCACATGTGCACTTACATAGGAATGTATCCACATGCATCCATGTACAAATACATGGTGCTTTTATAAATTGTATACTAAATATAGAAGCAGTCGCAGTACACATAATTACACCTTATACATATAAAGTATATAGTTTATGTATGTACTTTCATTTTTTGTATGTATGGACACAAAAGAATACGTTTTGTTGCACATATGTACATATTTATTTGTCTATACGTACGTATGTACTTGGGACCGCGTATATGATGTAGTTCATGTACTTTAATTGCCTTTACATACATTCTTATGCATGTACATATGTATGTATATCTAGACCAAATATACTTTTATGTTACATACATACATATACATACATATATCTCTATGCAGAGTGCACTGCACTCGGGTCTCCACTATTTGAACTTAATCGATCAGAAACACAGGATGACTTTACATACATAAAGTAGAACGTACTATGTACATAGTATATATTAAATTCTTATAATAAGCTCTTGCAATTAATAAATTACCTTTATTTTCACAG
This sequence comes from Bactrocera correcta, assembly GCA_027475135.1. Taxonomy (NCBI): domain Eukaryota; kingdom Metazoa; phylum Arthropoda; class Insecta; order Diptera; family Tephritidae; genus Bactrocera; species Bactrocera correcta. The sequence goes on along the minus strand of CM050327.1, from coordinate 2,796,830 downwards.
ATCCATACGCATTATTGCAACTTCTAAATCATAAATACAGCTTTCGCATAAGCACACCATTATGATTTCAATAAATGCTTATGTGTGTATATATGTTTTCAACATGTATCTAGATAAATTCATATATTTTGAAGTAAAAAAATGTGCATATATTTAAAATATTCATCGGAGATATGTATACATTTATGTACCATGTATATAGGTATGTATATATAAGGATATGCACCGCTTACAGCTATTACTATAGGTCAGTGCAATGAAAACATTTAAATTCACTTAACAGACACACTGCATTGTTAAAATGTAGTATATGCTTACATTTGCTTTTATAAAACAATTCACTACGAAACTAAATAAATATAAACAGACGTATGTACATCAGTATAACAAAATTTGCGTTTGCATCCACGCATGCACACTTTTCAACTTTTCTTCTTAATTTATTCATATTTTATTATAGTGAAATATTATTAGCACGTATTTGTACCGTTATCTTTCACTGGTGCTTATATTTTTCATATTCCTTAATTTTTTCAGTGTATTTAGAAGGCGTGGATACACTAGGGCACTAATATAGGGTATCGGAACGAACGCGGCGCTATTCTCTTATTCTCCACAGCTTATCAATACGATGTTTCCGTTTATGTTGTTTGTGCGATACTGAAAATTCAAAAACTTTATACCGTCGTTGTTGTTTGTTGCGTGAAAGTTCGTTACATTTCTTCTTCGTTCAGCATGCACTCGGCTAAACTTTGGCTTCTGTTGCCACGATTCAATTCGGCGGCTGTCGTTGCTTCGCTCACCTTTTCGTGCTTTCAATTGACGGGTAGCTTACCAACTTTATTCCTGGTGTCTAATTATTTATTTTCCGCAGCATGCATAGTTATGTGCTTTTGTTGAAGAAGAATGTCCGAATATTATTTACTCATTTTTAGTAATGTGTCTATTCTGTTCACCTGGCAGTTCTCTCAATCTCTACAGCCTAGACTCTTGTTTAAGTTGAAAGGAACTTTATAGCGAGTTTATTAGCACATGCATACATAGTTACTTACGTGTACATACTATATGCACACATGTACATGTACATAAGTATACATGTGGGCATGAATAAGTGAGTACTTGCTTCACTTTCGCATATTACAACTGCACATTTCTATAAATTCCTTTTTATGGAATTTATTCTTTGTAAGTATGTCTGAACGAGTATTTAGGTTAATCAACATTTTTCAAACTACCAACTCTTTGTACATATGCTCACAAGGTAAATTACGCTCTTATGGAGTTATTTCACCTGTGAATTTCAAAAAATTGATTTTTTATTGATTGTACCTATATTTTAGAATATTCGCTGAAGTTTTAAAGTTCATCTGGCAAACACTTTCGGCGATATGACCGTATTTCTAAGATCGCTTAACTTAGCATAATCGGCATCTTAAACTTTAGACGCGTTTTTATCGATACGCTATTTCAGAGTGGATGAGGACAATTTCTCCGCAACGGCTGAACCGACAGACTTGTAAAGTCGAGGTAGATCATATCTTGCAATGACGTAGAAAACACTGAGCTATGTAAGTGTTCTTCAGGGTCTGAGCTTACAGACAGATTCTCTAAACTTTATACTGAGAGTGGGCTTCTGAGCGACACTCAAGAAGACACAGACAATTAATACATCACCACATTAAATTAGATTATCTAGCCCAAATCGACCGCATGATGGCAAAGAAGCCGGCAGGAAGTATTAGACATTACACTCATGTCAAAAGAGTTGATAAATGAGCCGCTCAGTGCACACATCGATTAACTCCATAAAACGAAAAGTTGAGTAACACGATGATGTAATGCCTATGGTTTTTAAGAATTCCTTTGACAATATGAATTCAATTCAATAGAGCAATTCAGAATCTTGTGCATCTGAGTTTGCAAAATTATGCAATTGCAAATATTTACCATCAACAATGAACCTCTTTTTTGTAGTTTCTGTGCAACCTTTGCAAAGACCATTAATTCACAGCCGATCGGTGAAGAAAAACATTTTTATGTGAACAAAATTTTCGCACAAATTGGAAAATATGCCGAAAAAAAGTTTTGGGGAAAAATTAAGTGACACTGCTGAAAAAATTATGGACATTGAAGGTAAGAAATATTTTTATGCGGCACATAGCACAAATTTCAAATTCCTTGATTTTTGATTTATAAAAATTACAAAAATTTCTCCATTTCTTCTCTTTGTTTACAATGTTTTGGAATGCATGATTGCAGATATAGCTTTCATCTAACGGTATATAAAGATAATAAGAAGAATAGCCAACAAATAATCGTCAGTAATGTTACAGATTTTAAGTGACTGATGGAGTTAATCGATTTGGCAACTGAAAAAAGTAGTAAAGTTAAATTTGGTCTTTTCATTTTTGAATTTTTATTACAGAAAAAGTTAGTTATTATACATTTTTATCACAGCTTTTATGTAAAAACGAATGTTGGAAGTTCGGTTATAAAATAATTTTCCTAATTAATTTATAGCAGATTTATATTAGCGACATTATTCTTCAGGATGATTCAGCAACATTATAATTCTTCATCAGCAGTATGCGAAGATTTTTGGCGCATTTCAAGCCAATATAATGAAGGCCCTTTGACGGTTACTTTTCTGTTAATGATAGACGGTTCTACAGGTTTTGTTGACAAAAAATCTGAGTGAGTCATTTGGATTAGATGCAACGACGCTTTTTTTAACATGATTTGATTATATGATACCAATCATCTGCTGAAAAAATGTTTTGATTTTCTTTCGCACATGACTCAATAATTGTGAAATCTTAGTCATTGTGCCTTTCATTGGGGTGTTTTTTTACGTTGCGGGTCCCAAACCCAGCGCACAACCCTAAGCAGGGAATATTTCGCCTTCTCACTTTAGCTCGCCTTTAAACGGATGTTCTTAGGCTACCCAGAGGATACTTGGTCAAAGACCGGAAGTCGTGAGCTGCTTGAGTCATATGTAAAAGAATCGTTTCTGGCCACTCCCAAGTGCATGGCGATCAGAGAACTTTCCTCACTTGCGTGATCTTCTGCACACGACTCCATCCATCCATCGGCTATAATCGCGTAAGCGGTGTCTACGCCAGTAAAGAAGAAGAAGAGTCATTGTGCAAATAGCTGTGCCCACTTACCAAAAATTACATGTCAAGTTTCAATAAACTTAAGACGGTTTTAATATTTCTGTTTTGACCGGTACACGTTTCCAAGTCAAAAGAAAATACCAACAATTTTTCTGATGTTGCCTTATTTATATGCTTTATAACACTTGTATCATCTATTTTATTGCTTGCAAAGCCAACTTTTTCGCTTATCAACCAAAAATGTAAACTGTTCTTCAGAACAACCATCGTATGTCCTCCCAACACTCACCTCTCTGAGTGTCTCTAAAATATTTCTTACAGACGATAATATCAAGTCCCTTTTCGAAAGTAATATGTAAACAAATGTGATCTTTGTTTGATAACTTTGACACAACCTTTTAAGATTTTTTTAGGTCAAGTTGACCACTTAACGTGGTTTGACCCCTATGTAAACAATAAAATATTATAAAATATATTCATGGCAGCCTCTCTCTCATCCAAATAATTTTTTGATTGCAAGTTCGACGGCATCTGCATTGTATATTAGGATGGGTCGATTCCGGACTTTTTTCGACTCGGGATTTCTAATAGTGCGGAAAAGTTGCCTTAGTACTTCCTGATTCCAATGCAACTTTTTGTGTTGAGATCGGATTGCATCTTCAACCCCAATTCCGGCCTAGAAATTTCGGAAATTCGCCTAAAATCGTGAAATTGTCTACCTAGCGCTGAAATACGAATCTCATGGCAAAATGTATAAAACAAAAGTTATTTTTCACGTCATTTGCTACCGAAATGGTGTATATGATCATGGCCGTAGGACGAATCGTTCTCGAGATACGAGCGAAAAGGCGGCGCGCCACAGCGCAAGGTGAAAATTGTTGCAGCTCTCAGCTAACCTGTATTGGTCACCCAGAACCCACCGCGTGGAGGTGGCAGCTCTCCGGGTTCCTCCCAAGCCCAACCCATATGTCAGGCTTGCTTTAGTCTGAATCTGTGTCAAATTTATTGATAAAATCAGATTTTGTACTAAACTTTGGCACTTGTTGCCTAGATTTCAGTGCAGAGCGTATAAAACGATCACGAGATTGGGGGCCAATAACTTTAGAAGATGCCTCTGTCACCAGTTTGACGGCTCTCTCGACTGCCACGGTGTGCGAGGGGAATTCACTAAATTTCCATACCTCTGCAGTGTCTCCCGACAGCCCTTTTATGAGTTCTTCGTTAAAAACTGAACAAAAAACTGGTGGAACAGTCAAAGTAATAGTCTTCCAGTTAATCATATCGTAATAATTATTAGCTTTGAAATTCAGCTTTGGCACTTTAGTACATCTAACCCTTCCATTTACAGTGTCAGACTCTGCTTCTCTGGCTGCCAGAAGACGGTCAAGGGCCACCTTTCTGACTTCTATCGGTTCGTCAGTCATCATACTAAGGAGAATGTTTTCTGAAAGAGCAAAGAAAGCATTCTGTTGAATGGATGAATCGACAACCTTGCGCAGTTTAGCAGGTAAGTATCTCGACCTTTGAAATGCAGCATTGAGATGGCGCGAGCCATCTTTGATTGAACTGTTGAATCTTATTAAGAACCACAAAGGTGAGTAAACTGTAAGTATGTACTTGACCAAAATCTTTATTTCCTTTGTTGGTTTGTCAGTATAAATGTATAATCTCAGAATTATATTTGCACAGGTGAGCCAGCGAGATTTGCACATGTTACCTGGATGCATCGACGCTAAATCTGAGGAACATTGGGCGGAAATACCTATTCTTTCTTCTAGTTTCCGAATGATTCCACCTTTCCAACCTGGGTTCGTGTTGGTGCCATGAGCACCGACAACTTCTAGATGTTCCACATCAACTGAATTGTTTTGTAAATGTTGCCATATACATAGCTTGCGTCTCATCCTCAGCTGACCCGGAAGGAGAGGTGACGTGGCCAAAGTAATGACAACCAGATTCCGCTATAAGAGAAATATGTTCCTCTTTAACAGTGTCGCGGTAGTACTTTTCACCTTCGCTGACATGTTTAAGTGTATTGTCTTTGCGGCCGTCAAAATACAGCCTATATACAGAGTCAATACTTTCGGTGTTTTGGAGCTTAATTCCAACACTTTTTTTTGCCCGACTAATCTTGCATTTGTCAGTGACAAAGCTAACCTGATCCTCTGTTATCAAACCTGCTTTTTTGGCATCCAGAAAAGCAGATGAAACAATCAAGACCGCTGCTCTATCACTTACTCCAAATCTTTGGGCAGCTAAAGCAGTGTGTTCTAATACTAGTGTGTTTTGTTTGGTTTTAGAGCATGGAAGAGAAAATTCATCATCAGCATCGTTTTTGGAGGAATCCATGTGCGACGCACCTACATTGTTGTCGCCTGTATGAGAGTCTGGCTGATCTGAATGGTCACGTGTTCTAGCTGATACTTTTCTGGTAAGTGTTGATGTTGAATGACGTTTTGAAAGCTTTTCTTTACGTTCATTTTTCTTTGTAATCTTTTTTGTTTCAGGTAGATCAACACTTCCAATGCGACCAATTCTCCTGGTTCTCTGGTCCAAGAGAAATGGTTGTTCATTGATAGGAACTTTCCTTTCCTTTGGACAAGTGCAAGAGGAAAAATAAATGCATTTACAAGCAGCGATGTCAAATAATTTTCCGGCAGAAGAGACAAAGTCGTCTCTTTAAGAGCTCAAACCTATTGGGTTCCTTAAAAACATTTGTTTAAGAGTCAGAAATTTCTTATGGTATGTGGTGAGCATTTGTACAACTCTGGTGTATGAAACTATCGGAATAGATAAACTATTTCTGTAAAATCTTTACTCCTGGTTCATACTTGTCGCCTCGGAGTCCCCTATACAAATTTTCAAACTGATAACACAAAAGAAAATCCTGATAAGTAGGTAACTGGGACTCAGAGAATTTACGGAAATATGCCAAAACAGGACATTTCTGTCTAAATTTAAATTTAGATACAGACATTTTGAGTTCTGTGTTCTGTTGAGAGAATATAAATGATAGCACTCGCGAAATCAACGACAAGAGTGAAGGAACTCGTTGAAAAAATATTTATGTGGAGACCAGTCCGAACGTGTCGTTTGGCGCAGGGAAATGAATGTAAGTGACAGAACTCGGCGAAATCACCGACAAGAGTGAAGAACTCGATGAAAGAAAGAAGTGTGGCCGCAAGCCGATTTTCACCTTGCGCTGCGGCGCGCCGCTCTTTCGCTCGTATCTCGGGAACGGTTCGTCCTACGGCCATGATCACATATACCATTTCGGTAGCAAATGACGTGACAAATAGCTTTTGTTTTATACATTTTGCCATGAGATACGTATTTCAGGCGCTAGGTAGACAATTTCACGATTTTAGGCGAATTTCCGAAATTTCAAGGCCGGAGTTGGGGTTGAAGATACAATCCGATCTCAAAACAAAAAGTTGCATTGGAATCAGGAAGTACTAAGGCAACTTTTCCGCACTATTAGAAATCCCGAATCAAAAAAAGTCCGGAATCGACCCACCCTATTGTATATCGACAAAGGTATTAATCTTCCTCCCCTATTCCTGTATGCCAAATCTTTTATCCTGTTATGATTTTGTCAATTTCGTATCCATTTAACAGAATTACGACTTACTTTTCCCCCAATCAATGTGTTTGTGTGGTTTGTACTATTGCAATCCGATTAATTCGTGGAAAACGATAAATGTCTTCTTAACCCAGATTTCTGTTGATAAATCGTATTAAAGAATCATCACTGCTTTCCTCACTCACATTATTAGTCTCACTTATATTGATGATAACGGTATAATATTTATTGCTTCAAAAAATCTGGGAGTAATGTTGAAATGACTAAAGACCTAACTATAATATGTAGAAGGTGCCGTATGTTACTGTCAAAAAATTAACGAAAAGCCTGTCAAATGCATAAGGAACGGAGAGTACACTTTTATATATTATATTTATAATGTACTTACCTGCAGAAGAGAAAATGGTCAATAAACAATTTGTGTATTGATTTTATATTTCGTTTGGATCTTGCAAAAAGGAATAGAAAATTAAAATATTTAAAAACAATTAAAATGCTTACTTCTGTTTTAGACTAAATAAGCATATTAACAAAAATTAGTGAAATTAAAAAAAAGAGTTCGGTCATGTTGGCTTGTGAGGGAAATTAACAGGAAAAGGAATTAGAATGGTTTTGTGCACGATTCCTAGAAATTAAGAGGATTGACCACAGAGATTTTTTTATATATACGCCATTGAAATAAAAGACATCTTGTTTGTCCTAAAAACATTTCTTTTTTTCCTCTTCAAATTCAAAATGATGTATCTGTTGACAAAAAGCGGAAACAGGTAATTCCATACGGAAAATGCGAACCAGTTTCGATGCAAATGACGTTTGTAAAAACTTAACGAAACTTGATGTAAAGTACATTATAGTTGCAACATACAATTTGTGTGTATTCCGGACAGTTGCTTACCTGGCTTAAGCTAGCTTATGCACATTATAGCCCTGACAGACAAGCAAACTCAATACGCATTAAGCAACGCTAATGCGCATTGAAATTTTATGGTGACAGACAGCAGACTTGTGCATTAAGCGGCTGATTGTGAAATTTGTTGATTTATTAAAAAAAAGTGAAATAAAAATGAATAAGAGAAATTTTGGTATTTTTGGAAAGGATAATAGAGTGAAATTAAAAGCAATGCTTGATTGTAATGCGAAAAAAGTGTGCGAAAAAATTAAGAATATTGAAAAAATGGATAGCAAAGTGTGTGTTTATTTTCTGCCATCTAAAAAAATTAAATTTGTTTTTGTTAATATACTTGCACATAATTTAATAAGCAATATAAAACCGCGTACCTTTGATGCTGTAAACGCAAAGGAGGCGGCAGACTTCAAGCGACATCTGTCAAAAAATAGCAATAAATGGCCATTTTTGAGCAGTATTGCCTACTCAAATTTGGTAAGTTCAGCTAAATGCACGAAATTCTTGTGCATTAGAAATTTGCATTAACATGGATCAAATGGGCAAGTAAATGTAAATTAAGCCCGCTAATGCAAATTAGCGCTGTCAGCTGTCAGGGCTAGTATAGTTAGGTCTTAAAGTACACAGAAACATTCAGCGTGCATTGTTTATCATTTGACCGATGCGATTTTGTTTCGAATATTACATAAGAGTCGATACACGGCCACAACGGATATTTATATTAGAGTATGGAATTAATCGAAATGGCTTCTGAAATAAATTACTTATTATTCAGTTGCCAAAAAAATTTGCCAATTAACGGTGCTAATATTTATTATTCAGGAAATTTATTATACATATAAAAAGTTATGACTATACCAAGGGCTCTGATACTTAAACTTAAGATTTTTCAAAAAGTGGAGTTAATCGATGTGTGCATTGAGCGGCTCAAATAAACCGACCCAATTAAGATTTATTGAGCAACAATAATGTTTAATTGGAAAGGAGTGCAGGCAGGACAGAACATTTCAGAAAATATAGGAAAACGAACTGACAGTTGCACTTGCAAGAGCTAAAAAAACGTATCCGTAAAACGATACCGGCATTTCACTAGGGAGCAGAGAGGGCCTGAACATCCTAACAGAGTCCTGCAGACGAGCATTAGAAGTGGCTTGTCCAATAACACATATGTACATACTTGTATATTCAATTGAATAGTGAAATAAAGACGTGCGGGATCGATGTTGTACGAAATTATATCTAAACACATCAGGTCGCGTCTGATTCAAATTGACGTCGAAAGCGTTTGATCGCTATATCAAAAAAGTAAAAACAAACGAATGTATGGTTAAGCGCATGGAATGTTGAGTGCGATGATACAGTCCTTTTGTTAGTTACTGGTATCCGCATATGTGGTGTCCTCGTGCATGTTGTTGTTGAATGTGGAATGTAATTAAGATATAGTGAGAGGTGTGACATGTTGTGCGGTGAGGGGGTTCGAAGACTCATTTAGCCACACATAAATCTTTGTGTTAATAATAACAAAATTAATTGTTTTCTAAGGTACAAATAACGATTTATTAAGATAATGTTTATATTGAAAGCATAATTAAGGATTATATGTATCTCGCTGTACTCGTTTGGGTACAGTGTACACATACATGTTATAATTATCATTGAAAATTATTATTAAAATTATTTAAATTTTTTCTACTTATCAGTCCAAACGTGTCTCTCATTATATTCTTCAAGTTCGAGTAATTATGAAGTAATTCATAAGCAAGAACTAATGGATCCAGTAGAAATATTTGAAAACATATTTTACGCACAAGTCACAGATTTTCTTATATCCCAGTACACTATATGCAAATCAAAACAACAGGCATACATTTCGAATTGACGCATTAGATATCAAAAAGTGCATAGCCATATTGACAATCTCTGGATAATAAAAACTTCCGCGTGAGGCATTGTACTGCTCTTTGGACAATGATCTAGGTACGCCAGTAGCTTCTACCGTTATGTCGAGAAACGGATTTCGTAAAATCAAAAGAAGAAATCTATATTGGCGACAAACTGCCCATGTAATATCATACATATTTATCCTACTAATCTTATAAATTTATCAAGATTTCGCCATACAAAAATGACAGTTCCAAATCACTTCATTGAAATGATTTGAAACTGATCCACGCTAAATCTCTCTGTGCGACTCTGATTTTGCGCCATCTACTTGTCAGCATTGGAAATCTGTTACATTATCACAGCTGATTTAGACACTACAAAGGGAAAAAATGTAAGCAAACAAGTTTTTTTATGATTCTACTTTCACCTGAAAATCGACTTAACGAATGGAAACACGACGGCTTTTATTTCAAAATACTATATGACAATCTTTTTTTTTTTTGATAAATATTAAGCGATGTGAATTCTTGAATGACAATAACAGCTGTTTTTTGATCTTTCTAACGGCAGTGAGAACGAGCTGATTAGTGAATGTAATTAAATGTAATCTAATCCCTTTAAATTTTCGGTCTGAACATGGTATAAGCATCAATGGTGATATAACCGAACGAGGTGTAAGACAAGGATGTATTCTGTCACCCTTGTTATTTAATATATATTCGGAAGTAATATTTCAAGAATCGGTATTGATCAAGATGTGAATGGTATTTTCACAAATGATATGTACACGCTATGCAGATGACACTACACTAATAGCCGACAGCTTGATGGGATTACAAGAACTTGTAAACCGAGTTAACTTACGTAGTGACGAATATGGCCTACGCATTAACATAAACAAGACGAAGTGCATGATTATTAGTAGGAAAAACATACACAATGACACACACCTCATGATTAATAATATTCCAATCGAAAGAGTCAAAAATTTCAAGTATCTTGGTTATCAGATCAATGAAAGTTGGGATTGCTCAAAAGAAATAAAATGTCGAATCGAATTAACGCGAACAACTTTTCGAACATACAAAAACATATTATGTAGCCATGACCTCGACATCACAACCAAAATACGTTTTTTAAAATGCTATGTTTGGTCAGTGCTTTTCTATGCGATGGAAACGTGGACTCTAAAAATCACAGATATGAACAAGCTAAAGTCCTTCGAGCTATGGCTTATTAAATGAATCCTAAAAATCCCATGGACAGATGGAGTTACAACTAGTGAAGTTTTGAGAAGAGTGAACCGCAGAGAGTTGTTAAAGACTATAAAACAAAGAAAATCAGCCTACCTAGGACATATTATGAGGCACTCTAAGTATGAGCTTCTACAAATAATTATCCAAGGAAAAATTTAAGGAAAACGGGGTATTGGCCGTAAACAACTTTCGTGGTTTCGAAACATTCGGCAATGGACAGAAATCCAGAACGTTGCCAACCTTATAGATGTGGCGAGAGATAGAGAGAAATATCCTGCGATAATTAAAAATCTGCGATTTTTTTATTTTTTTAATATACAATAGATATATTTAACATGTAAATATTACATTATTATATTACTATTAAGCTTATTAATATTGTACATATTATTAAATGTTATACGATCACCAATATTCGAATTGGCAAATAAAGAAGAAGAAGATAAACTTCCGCGTGAGACATGGTACTGCTCTTTGGACAATGATCTAGGTATTCCAGTAGCTTCTACCGTTATGTCGAGAAACTGATTTTGTAAAATCAAAAGGAATATTTATATTTTTGACAAAAATATTGATGCTTAATGATAAAATGTTCCAAGTAAGAGCTTACAATTCTCATAACGAAAAAAATAATCAATGTTTTGTGTTTCGGGATAAAAAATCCATTGGAAAATCTATGGTAAAATATTTTTAACACCACCCCGCAAAACAATTTATTCATGGGAAGCAGGTACGATTTGCGTACATAAATTGGGCGGCAGCAATTCATTCTGGATATTGCTATACTTTCGTCTTTTTCAGTGGAAAACCAATAGTTGCTAAAATGGAACATTGGAATCGCGTGAAATCTTCTATGTTTTTTAGAAGTCACCAACTTAAAGTGGATTTACGAAATCTGGGATATTACACATACAGTACGTGAGACTCACATGAGAAAATGTCTTTTGAAAAGTGTTAAAGAAATGAAAAAAGAACACTTCAGTAGACCCCTGGTTTGATAAAAAAATAACGAAACAAAAGGGGTGAGATAGAAAGACAATAAAGTTTGTACGGCAGGAAAACCTGAAAAAGTCCCGTTCATCATCATCTACGGTTCATGGTTTGGCTCAAGATGATATCGGTCACCATCATAGGAAGCTCGGAAACCAATTGTGCTGTGATGTATGTCATGCCAGAGTTCGCAGGGAATGTAAAAAATGTGCTAAAATTTCTGTTGAGAGGTCCTGTTTGGAAAAATTTCCCCTCTACGTAACAAGTGTACCGTATTGAGTACACCCTCATAAATAATTTCCATGACTTATGTGAAAAAATATTTTTTTTTTATTATATCATATGGCAAAATAAAGAATTTGAATTATAACCATTCGCCATTTATGATTGGCCACTAATAGGTTAATCGAAAACCCTTAAATTGCATAACAAAACAGCAAATTAAAATATAAAACTGAAATTCGGTATAACGATTCCCTTTGAGAAACGCCACTTGTGCTATGAAAATCTTTGCACAAGGACTGTGTGGAAATAGGTGAATTCGGATGATAACCCCGTCAACTCCACATTACAGATTTTGTTGAAAACTACTTAAGGTGCGATAAATGCGTCAAAGACATAGAATTTTATATCCGGAATGGTGCAAAGAGCAATTTAAAGGAGCCGATTAAAAATTTGGCAACGGGGATGGCCCGGCCCACATTGGGATAAATCACATATCCCCGGAACTGCGAAACCAATTTCTATTTGTATTCGGACTACAACACACCTATTTCCTATAATTGTCAAAATCTGACCATAACTACTCAAGCCCCTTTGGTGCTAACTATTTACCAGAATAACGATCTGAAATTCGGCAAAAGGCGCTAAATCAAAATAATTTCGCACTACTGATTGATTTTATACCGTAGATATCGGCTAATATGTGAGCTATTTTAATAAAATTAAGTGGGTTTAATTTACTAAAATGCCTCAAGCCCCATATAACAAATAATAGAATTTTCAAACATCTCGTTGACTTTAGTCCATATGATTGGTGATTGTATGTGAGATACCTCAATGAAACCCTGGGAATATTTTATTAAGTTAATAGTATGATCTGTGGCCAAAAATAGATGAAATCGGCTCAAATACTATCTCTATCTCTCATATATCTACTATAAAATTCTCAAATTTCCGATTGCATATGTAAAATATCTTAGCAAAATTAACTGAAAGTTTATTAGATATAATATTATATATAGGGGTTTCACATAGACTCATAAAGTTATGACGATCTGAAAACATAGCGTTCAGAGTTTTTTTTTAGTATGCAATCCAATACCATATTACAAGTATAATAATTTATGATTTTACGATGCTTTATGACACGTTGTGAGCACCCCAATAGTTTAATAACGAAATTGAAAATGTCGTATTTTTCAAATGCAGAGTTTGCGAACTGTTCTTATTTCAGATTTAAAGAAATGTAAATATTTATAATATAATATAATATGTAGAATGAGTCTATATGATATGTACATTGAACAATGCATCAACTAATATGTGTTTTGCTCGCGCTTTCATTATTTCATGTCTGTCAACAATTGTATACAATCTTCGTTTATGTTCAAAAGTATATGCACACATACATATTTGCAAATTTTGCGTGAAATATATTATTTTATCAACATTTTGCCAATCAGAAAGAATTTCTGCCATTTTTAAATGTTGTCATATTTGTACAGTTACAAATAGTAAGCAAAAACTAAAACCAATAATTAAATGCTCAATAATAACAGTGATCTACAGTGCTTTTGTTTTCCCCGATATATGTACTGTAAGCTCGATTTTGAATTTATTTGTGCCTAGGGTTTATGAAACGGTCAATGGTTTTGTAAGATTTGCTCTTTTTATATTTTTATACTCTTGCAACATGTTACCATAGAGTTTTGTTCACCTTATAGTTGTATGTATCACTTAAAACTATTCGAAAAAGATATAGGGATCAGGACGACGAGAAAAGTTTAAGTCCGAGTGACTACCTGAGTAAAAATTAATATATATCGTGTAACTTGGTAGATTTATTCCTTGGCAAAAAAGTAAGGCAGTTCGTAAATGAGCGTAATCGGATCGCTGTCATGCCCACGAAACGACAATCAAATCTATATAAGTAAGTTCAGAATTATTTTACAAATGTAATTAAACATTATCATTCCACGTCCAGCGCTCTGAGAAATTGTTTATTAATCTTAACTTGATCATGTATTAACTTACTGAATTTATTTTGAAAAAATTGGTGTAGATGTTTCACCCTCTTATTATTGGTATACTCGCACTGTACCGTACGGATATTTGGATATTGGGCGACATCATTGTCTCTGAGATTATGCGAATTACTTTTGAAACAAAAGCGAGATTTATAATCTGGACACTTGAAACCATCAAATCCATATTCAAGGCAACAAACATTTTTTTGTTTTGTAGAGCTGAGTAATAGATGGTTGAAGGTACAGAGGGAGAAACTTTAATCGATTGTGAATGCATGACTATGATATGGGCAAAAAACAATAACGATGGAAATTACGAAAAGTTCATTCCGCTTACCTTTTTGTGGTGCATTTCAGCAAATTCAATCAATTGCAATAATCTGACGTCACGAACGAAAGGTGGCTTCTCCACTTGTTTACAATTACTATGAATTTTTGAGAGTTTGTTTGGCTTATGGCATTTATTTATTATACATACATAGTACACATACATATGTACATACTTCTTCATTTTTTCGCAACGTGTTACCCTAAGTACAGTGGTTCAATAAAGTTTACATACACCTAGTTCTATTAAATTACTACACTTTTATTTGTTATAAAATGAATAAATTTTGGAATTTTTTCTATTCATTTCAAAAGGTTTAACATTAATTTTTTTTTACACAAATAAAAAAAATAATGCTAAAGCTTAAAATGGACATAATTTATGTCAAAAAAGTTTACGTACACTAATGATTATTTATATAAATCAAAAGTAATTACAGTAGTTTTAGCAGTTTTTGGCCTACATTTTGTTGCTATTATTGTCCCGAGACATCGATGTATGCTCCGCACTCGATTTCTAGTATTATTTCCGGATATTTTGACCCAATAAGTCCATAATCCAGCTTTTTGGCCTTATTTTGATGAAATTCAATGTTTTCGAGTATGGTTTTCCAAAAAGTTCCAGATAATTTTAAGAAAAAAATTTTAATTTTAAGTGTGCTTAAATCGGCTGTTAATAGAGGTCACTTCTATATATAACAAGATAACGACCCAAATCACCCATCTCATCTTGTACGTGCAGAGTTGTTATGGAATTAAAAATAACTCCATAGGTCCCGGAATCACTATACATTAATCCTATTCAAAGTATCCTCTGGGTAAGGTAAGAACATTCATTTGAATGAAAGCTAAAGTGAGAAGGAAGATGGAACCCGTCACTTAACAAATGTCCCCAATGAAAAGGAAACAACAGCCTCGAATAAGAGACCCCTTTTGATGACGATCATGGCAAACGCATTAAGGATAACGATTTAAAGGCATGCACCTGAAATGTCCTGTTGCAGAGAGTTGTAGAGAGGGGACATCTAACACATCTAGCCACCCTGAATTGCGAAGAAGGCGCCATCCAAGAAAGGCGATGGATAGGACAAGGACCGAGGCGAATAAGTCCTTGTGGCATTTACTACAGTGGCCATGTAAAGGAGGGCAAATTCGGTGTGGGACTCGTGACGGGAGAGAGACTCCGTCGCCGAGCCACAATCCGCATCAAAGCGGAGAGCACTCGTCAGCAACTTCGTAAAAAACTGTGTGGTGGCATTTCAAGCTCCTTACGTAAAGCTGCAAAAAAGCCATGAGTTCTTGAAAAAACAACAACAAACAACAGCTGGTACGATGAGGAGTGCCGTGTCACAGTGGAGAGAAAACCGACTGCCTTCCTCGCAACCATGGATGATATGATACAAGACTTTAGCATTGGCTCTCTTTTTCTCTCAAACGCATTCCCTGATTATTTGACAGCGATGGAGATCAAGGAATTTCTATCAGTTGATTTCAGAAAAGGCGGGGCGCCAGAAATAAACTGCTATAATTAACTGACAAAATCAGTGTGAAACGAAATTTCATAGAAGATGGTGTATATTTGGTAAGGAAAATTTTTGTGTGTTATGTGTATTAATGATTTTGCGTTTTAATATTTAAAAGGCATTTTCAAAGTTATTAATTTAGTATTTTTCAAATAATTTAGTGAAAATGCCAAAAGATTGAGGAAATGTGTGGTTGGTTGGATGCGAGGACGGAGAGCATATTTTCAACTTTCCTCGTAAGGAAAAGGATAAAGACAGGTTGGTCCAAAAGTTAAAAACTACGAGTATTTGTATATAGTATTTTTTAAATTTAAACTTTGTGCATGATATTTTATAGAATTAATATAGTAGTTCTTAAAAATATGTCATTTACTAATCTAAGTACATATTGCAATAATATATTTGTAATTATTAAATTCTACTACGTATGTTAAATAACAATAAATATTTTAATGCATCACAATATTGATTGTAGTACTTAGTGTAGAAATAATTTCAAAAATTACAGTATTTTGGTAGGAAAATTATAATTAGAATAGTATATAATTAGTTGTAGTATTTAAAAATAAATAATAGTTTAATAAGTAGAAAAGTAAGTATAATAGTATTCGCTTCAATTAAATTAAATATAAATACGGTTATGGTTGTAAGGTGTAGGATTTCTTTATTTGTATTTTTATTAGATATTAGGCTGAGTCGGTTGGGTGTAGGACACACAAAAATTAAGCATCTGTTTCCCTGTGATCGGTACTTTTCCTTAAGAATGAAGTTGAAAAAAGCTTAGACTTAATGCTGTTCCGGACACGCATTTGCCAAATGCACCGGAACCTAGTTTTGATTAGAAAAATGTTTTTAGTCTCAATTCAATAATTAAAATGGGAACGGAAGGTTTTTCTTTTCAAAAAATGATACCGAATCAGGATTGTTTGATAATGGTAATAATTTGATGCTATTAGCATCCGTGGCAAAAGAAGCCCAGGAGGCAGTAGAGTTTTTAGGGATAGCTAATTCCAGGAAAATAGGAAGTCAAACAAATTTAAGTTTAGTTTCAGGAGCTCTTAAGGAACAAAAATTGGTGGAGGAAAATTTATGTTTGAAAAATAAATTAGAAGAAAAGGAAAGGGAAATTAATTACTTAAAATATCAAATAGAAGATTTATATAAAAGAACGAAGAAGGTGTTAATGTAAGAGGCAACTTTAATAGTAATTTTCCTCCACAGATAATCGCCATAGTGCGCAATAGTATAAAAAATTTCAACCGAAATCCCAATGGTCGTAGATAGGACAGCTATTTTAAAACACTGGCTTTAGGTGTATACTTCTTATCACCTTTAGCTTACAGACACCTTAAGCCAATCCTTAGGTTTCCGGATGAGAGAACTCTGGACGAGTTTGTTTCGGAATGGCCCCGCGATCCAGGATGTAATAGCAGTAGTATTAGATGTTTAGAGTTTAGAAGTCGGGGATTTAGTCAGGAACAAAAATTCGTGTCTATTTTGTGTGACGAAATGGCACTTAAGAGTCATATGCAATATTTACCTAAATTTGATAAAATTGTAGGAGTTGAGGATTACGGCGATGAAAATCGCACTTGTAGAATAGGTAATAGAGCGATGACTCTGATGGTCCAAGGCATTGGTGGAACACCTTGGTCTCACCCCTATCGTATTTTATTGTCCATGGTTCCTGTAAAGGTGATGTAGCCAAAAAATATATTTTTGAGGCCATTACTCAGCTACAAAACATAGGTCTTAATCCATGCCATTTTGTTTGTGATCATGGTTCTAACTTTCTTAATTTAGCTAGGGTATTAGGGGTTTGCGAAGAGCGCCCATACTTCAATGTAAATGGCAAAGAGGTGTTCTTTTTTAATGATCGTCCCCACCTTTTAAAAAATACCCGAAATTGTCTAGAAAATTGTAAAAATAAAGTAAGTTTTAAATCCCGTCCGATAAGTTGGTCCGATATAATGCACATTTATAATAAAGACTCGCAAAATCACATTCGTTGGGCACCGAAACTGTCAGATTCTCACATTGCGCCAATATCTTTTATTTATTAATAAATTATTTACTATATTTAATAGTAGTAACTTTGAAGCTATTTTGCCCAACAAAAAAGTTTTTTCGGCAACACCCGAACAGTTGCAATTTTTAGACGATGCACTTAAACTTTTAAATACGATTAGGGTTAACGATGACACCGGGGCTGACATCACTTTATCTTTCAACTACCTTAAGGGCTGGATCCTTAATATAAATGGTTTAAAACGATTGTGGCGATTATTGTCACGCTCAGGTTTTCAACATGAACAGACGAGACGATTGTGTCAGGACCACCTTGAAAATTATTTTGGACAAATCAGAAGTGGCGGTGGTAGATGTGTAAGGATAACACCTTACATGTTCTGCATGGTAACCAACTGAAACTGCGAACCGACAGCTCCCAACGAAAGCTTCTGACCTGAAACATTCGTTCAATAGGCTAGGACTAGACAGCTACTTCGAGGTAGATGATGTTGAGGTAGATTTTTTTAGAGACAATGCATTTGCATATTTTAGTGGCTATTTTTATTTCAAAATATTTAGGAAAAATACTTGCTCTCAACCCTTACCCTATTTAGGAGATGAATTTTCAGTCGAATATCCCTTTACGCAAGAAAGGCAAATTGACAGGTACAATTTAATTAATCCGCCTCAGGGATTTTTAGATTACTTAAAAGAACTTGAAATAATTTTTGTTAGGGAATTTGATTGCACTTGTCACAAGACAGGCGTAGGGCAATTATTATTCGATAAGATGAAGCATGTCAGCCCTTATAAATGTGGTAGTGAAAGCGACAGTAATGCTAATCTAGCATTATATATTAGAATTCGTATATTTTTCGACCTTAAATTTTTCAAGAGGAACTTAAGTACACCCCACTTTAAAACAAAACTATTATGTGTTTCACATATGTATGTAAGATTTTTAGAAAAAAATAGCTTTAAAGCATACCTGTTAAGTTTTGATTACTAATCGTAATTATTAGTAATCTGATTACTTTGTATTTGAGAGTGAAATAATTGATGACATTACGATTATCTTGGATCCAAGTAGATTACGTAATGATTAATATTACAAGTAATCAAAAAATAATCAGGATTACTCTGGATTACTGAAAAGAATCAAAAATAATCAAAATAAATAATTGATTCTTTTCAGCGATTCTTTTTGATTATTTTTGATTCTTTTTAATTGTTTTCAATCCAAAACCCCAAACAACTTTGGTCTTTTTGCTTTTTTTAATTTTTAATAAATTTTTTTATTCAATTTTGTACAACAAATAAAGATATTCAAGAGTCTTGAATCAAGACATAATAACTAAATGTAACACCAAAAAATAACAAAATTCATTTATAACAAAATAACAAGAAAAATATACATTAACTCCATTTAGAATTTGCTTTCAATAACACCAATTTCTCAAATGATAAGTCCGACATTGACTGGCGCCTTGGACTGTTCACTATCCCCGCAAAGGAAAATAGCCTCTCTACTGGTGCTGAGGATGTCAGGGGAGTATTAAAGGCAACAAAAGCTTCTTTTAGACTGCAATGTTTTACCCAAGTGTCGTCTGTTCCTGAATTGTCATTTAAGTAACAGAAAAAGTGATGGGTCAAAAAAGCCCGACGATCACTAGCACTTGGCTCAGGAGTAGCATTTGTTCCTTCTTCGTTATCTGTGTCTGTATAAAGATAAATGAATTTAATAAAAATAATCTAAGAATATTCAAGCAATCCTACCGTTGAGGTCAAAATCAAAATGCCTATTATTTGCAAATAATTCATTACTTTTCAATATTTGTGCATTGAAAGCACGATTATCTTTTGCATAGAAATCGCAAATTGTGTTTAAAACCCAGGTACTTATGTCCGCTGCTGTCACCTCCGGTTTTATCCTTTGCAACACCTTGATCCAGCTCATTTTAATATCTGGAGTTAGTACAGTTGCCGCTAGTGCTATATTGGCCTCCGGTTTTAAATTAAAAAATGCGTCAAACCGATCTCTCAAACGCTGCTCCAACTTAGCAACCACAGAGGAAACTTGCTGCATTTCTGGCTTGTTTTGCAGCTTATTTAATCTATTGCTGAGGGTCATCAGAGTCGGAATTAAGCAGCCTGCATAGAATATACACTTACTTAATGTAAAACCGATAAAAAATACTAATACATTTTACCGTAATTCACGTTATTTTCTCCTTGAAGGTAGTCCAAGGCACTAGCAATAGGCTCCCATCAACAATTGTACATCTCCAGATACTGCAAATCGGTCGAGACATTGTCGAAAGTGACTTCCACGATTCAACTGCTTCCACAATAATTTCCGACGACGTTACAACGGGCCCAAGCAATGACGATCCAAGCATTCCACAATAATTTCCGACGACTTCGGAAATTTCCTTTTACAAGGCGTTGCATTTTTCGAATGTCTGGAAAATATTCTCTTTAGTACATTATAGTTCAACAAAGTCGTTAACAATTTTCAGTTACCACGAATGTTGGATATAATCGGCGGAAGCAAGTAAATTCAGCGTGTGGCTGCAACATCGAAGATGCTTTGGCAGCAACAGCAAGTTTTGGAAAACTGACAAATCGTTTTCGCTTTCATCTTCATGAGAAGTTTCAGTTTCCGTACACCCGTACTCCTTGAAAGTCTTAACAAAATTGGATCCATTGTCTGTCACCGTCATAATAACATTGGACGGGCTCAGACCAAAGCCGGCATTAATTTCGGCAATGATTTGTGCAATTTTTTCAGCTGAGTGCACGCCGAATATTCTCCTGCAAGCAAGAGCAGCCGACTTGCGTTCCAGGTTCTCTGTGAGCCAATGGCAAGTATACCCCAAAAAGCTCCGGTGGTTCCCAGACCAAATATCCCCGATTGTACAGATGTGTTTTACGGAGGCCATTTTCGACTTGATTTTGTGTACCACTTCACTATAATGCTCCTCCAATTTTTTTACAGCTGCTTGCCTGCTCATTATCTTCATGCCACTGGTCTGCACGAGGTCTATGAAAGACCTTCTTTCTAAAATTGAGACAGGCAGTGCTCCATCAACAATAGCATGCAAAAGCTTTCTATCGAAGGCAGCTTGCGCAGAATTGCCAAAAGGGCTGCCCGACTTCAAACTTTTGTATTCCGCATACAATTCGCTATGTTTGACCCGTAAATGCTTCACAAAATTGGAGGTCACGTCACCAGTAGCTCTTATCTTCCGATAAACTCCGACACATTTTGCAATTGTCGACATCTTATTCTGATCAGAAATCTGTGAATTCATATGTATATGAATATAATTTTCAAAGTTCAATTCATTAAACACTTACAACAACACCAAACACAACAATTTAAATTAAAAAAAAAATACTAAAACAACCCTAACTAATTTGAACCATATGCACATAAAAACTAACTTTTACAATATCCGTATAAAATCTTGCGTTGAAAATAGTTTTTCCAGACACCTCAAAAGAATGGTTTTTTATAGAGCTTCCAGAATTTTTTTTTTGAAGACCCTTCTCCTCTTGTCCAAAATTTCATCATCATTTGAGAAGTCGCTTTCTCC